>CAUYRH010067624.1:0-66793 GCA_963574655.1 Perodicticus potto | reverse complement strand
CATTGAAATACTGGTAAGTTTGTTGATTTAACTTTATTTGTTCTTCATTTTAAATATTGTATTTGTTCCCATTTTGTTTTTTTACTTCAAAATAAGATATGTGCAGTGTGCATAGGAATTTGTTCATAGTTTTTTTTTTTTAACTATAGTCCGGCCCGCCAAAGGTCTGAGGGACAGTGAACTGACCCTCTGTTTAAAAAGTTTGAGGACCCCTGCAGTAACCTCAAACTCTTGGGCTCAAGCAATCCTCTTGCCTCAGCCTCCCAAGTAGCTGGGACTACAGACACCCACCACAGTGCCCAGCTAATTTTTTTTTCACTTTGTAGTTGAAACAAGATCTGGTTCTTGGGTTCAATCTCCCGAGTTCAAGCAATTTATTCTCCTTGACCTTTCAGAGTATTGGGATTATAGGTGTGAGCCACAATGCCAGGCCTAAAAGATGTTTTTAAACAGAAGTACACATAAAACAAGTTTATGGGCTAGGCCCAGTGCTCACACATGTAAAGGCATGATGGCTCACAGCTGTAATCCTAGCACTCTAGGAGACTGAGGTTGGAGGATCACTTGAGCTCAGAAGTTCAAGACCAGCCTGAGCAAAAGTGAGACCCCATTTCTTCTAAAAAAAATAGAAAAATTGGGTAGCGCTTGTAGCTCAACAGGCTATGGAGCCAGCCACATACACCAGAGCTGGCAGGTTTGAATCCTGTCCAGGCCTGCCAAACAATGACAACTGCAACCAAACAATAGCTGGGTGTTGTGGTGGGCGCCTGTAGTCCCAGCTACTAGGGAGGCTAAGGCAAGAGAATCACTTAAGTCCAGGAGCTGGAGGTTGCTGTGAGCTGTGACACAATGGCACTCTACCCAGGGTGATAGCTTGAGGCTTTGTCTCAAAAAAAGAAAAAGAAAAATTAGCCAGGTGTTGTGGCAGGCACCTATAATCTCAACTACCTGGGAGGAAGGCAGGAAGATCGCTTGAACCCAGGAGTTTTAGGTTGCTTTGAGCTAGGCTGACACCAGGGCACTATGGCCTGGGAAATAGAATGTGGCTCTGTGTCAAAGCAAACAAACAAACAAAGTGTTATGTAACTATCAGTTTACAAAAACATTATAGCCAAAAGATTACAAGATCCTAACCCTAGGAGCAATGATTCAGTATTTGCTAATTCATTCAGTGTTTCCAGTGACCTTCTAAAAAATAACTACCACACACACTGAGAACTGACTATAGTTAGTATACTTCTTAATTTTTTTTTTTTTTGAGACAGAGCCTCAAGCTGTCACCCTGGATAGAGTGCCATGGCATCACAGCTCACAGCAACCCCCAATTCCTGGGCTCAAGCGAGTCTCTGGCCTCCACCTCCCAAGTAGCTGGGACTACAGGCGCCCGCCACAACGCCCAGCCATTTTTTGGTTGCAGCCGTCATTGTTGTTTGGCTGGCCTGGGCTGGATTCAAACCCGCCAGCTCAGGTGTATGTGGCTGGCGCCTTAGCCCGTTGAGCCACAGGCACTGAGCCTAATCTTTTAATTTTTAATTTTTTATAGTTTACTGATTTTTTTGGATTTTATACTCATGCAGTGATGTCACATCATTTCCAACAGCTACTTTTCATATTTTTTGTGCCTTAATTTATTAGTAAAGATTTTCAAAACAATAGGGAAAAGGGGTTAAAATCTGCCTCCTTGTATTATTTCCTAAATGAAAAAAAAGAATACCTCAGGAGCACAAGTCACAAACTCAAAAGCCTGTGGGACCGTTTGAGTTACTTAGCCCGATGAGGTATTCTGGAAGCGCCCCCTTGTGGAAGCTTCATAACCAGGCATTGCAATTTTCAGTGTTGATGTTAGGATATAGCGTGGAGGCCAGATACAGAATTAATAGTAGGGCAGGCAGTTTATGGCCTTTAGAATTTTGCCACTGAACTTTATGTTGACTTTTCTTTATTTATTTCCTTTTTTTCCCTGGAAAGTACTATGAAGGAAGGCTTCTACTTCTTTAGCATAGTTTTTTTGTTCATTATTTTACCAGGTTACTAATACTAATAGCTGTTTCTGGTCCCACAACAGCTGCTGGTGTGTTGCATGTACCACTTATTCAAGGATTAATTAGAAATCCAAATGTGCTTGAAAGAAAAGTCAAAAATTATTTGGCTGATACTGACAGCTAGCTACACAGTGGAAACAACAGCTGCTGGTAAATTCTACCATCAGAAAACATGCCCGCCTGGTTCACAGCTCAATATAAAAAGGAAAATATAGGGTGGTGCCTGTGACTCAAAGGAGTAGAGCGCCGGCCCCATATACCGGAGGTGGCAGGTTCAAACCCAGCCCCAGCCAAAAAACTGTAAAAAGGAAAATGTATATTGTTAATTATTTTATAAAGAAAAAAAAATGGCCTGGATAAAGATTCTTTGGTTTAATTATTTGTTTTAGTTAGATTCTCTAATGTTCTTATAAAGAAAAACTAATAAATCAAATAAATACATTCATAGATGGATTGAGTAAAAGAAGGATTATGGAATTTAAAAAGTTATATAGATCATATGCTCTAAACAAATTTTCATCCTTTTTAAGTCTGCTGAATTCTTTTTTTCTTTTCCTTTATTTTTTTTGGAGACAGACTCTCACTTTGTTACCCTTAGTAGAGTGCTATAGTGTCATCGCTCACAGTAACCTCAAACTCTTAAGCTCAAGCCTCAGCCTCCCAAGTAGCTAGGACTACAGGTGCCCGCCACAATGCCCAGCTATTTTTAGAGACAAGGTCTCACTCTGGCTCAGGCTGGTCTAGAACCTGTGAGCTCAGCTGATCAACCCACCTCAGCCTCCCAAGAGCTAGGATTACAGGTGTGAGCTAATGCACCCAGCCATGTCTGCTGAATTCTTAGAATCCAATTTTCTTGCAGATATAGAAAAACTTTAAAAGCAAACAAAACAAAAAGCTGTTCTGATGGCTAATCTAGCATGCCTGTCTTAGCAGCCAGGCATTTTTCAAAAGAATTGGTAGATCTTTCTAAGAATAGTCAAAATCTTAAGGACCCGCAAGGGCCAGCATCAATAAAAAAGCAGAACAAGTGAAACATGACAGGCAAGGTAGATACCACAGCGAAGTGGAGCAAGCATGCCTTCTCCAAAGCTAGTTTCTACTGCATATTAATACATTGTTGTCACAGAAGAAAAGTCAGAATACCAGATTTTTATGTAAAATTTCTCAAAATTTAAACTATACAGGCAAACTTAATAGGTCAGTGCACTTGATTTGACCCTTAGATTGGTAGTTTTCAAACTCTAATAAGAGGATAAAAATGTTTTTCTAGTAAAAGACCGAAGCAGTTAAGCAAATAGAAATCAGAAGTATTCTGATTTTATCAAAATTTCAACTGTTCACAGTGTCTAATGGTGCACTGGAGCATAAACTTTGTTATCTGCTTCCCCTCACTTAGAAACTTAAAGATATTCTTGATTTTGAATGTCTTTTGTTAAGGGGGGAAAACCCCAAAATCTGTAAAATAGTTTAAAGAGTGTTATTCTGAGCTGAACGTCTGTGACCAGCCTAGAGAAAATGTGCCTGCCATAGCTGGGTTACAGTTTGGTTTTATACATTCACAGAGCTAGGAATTGCCTGTAAGACCCTAAGTCATTACATAGAGGAAGTACATTGGCTTGGCTGAAAAAAGCAGGACATCTGGGTCAAGGGGGCAGGCTTATAGTTTAGGTAGGTTTAGGATAAAGCGACTTTAATTTGTAATTGGCTAAAAAAATTAAAGCTTTGTCTAAAGGCTTGGATATTTTCACTTGATAAGAATGTAGGTTAATCAGGGACAAGTCACCAGTCATTTACCAAAACACAAGTGATCTGTTAAATAAATTGATGGCCTACAAGTGTGGTTTAAGCTTGGCCTTGTATAGCTTTAGGCCTGTTAATGA
The DNA here is from genome assembly GCA_963574655.1 of Perodicticus potto. Classification (NCBI taxonomy): domain Eukaryota; kingdom Metazoa; phylum Chordata; class Mammalia; order Primates; family Lorisidae; genus Perodicticus; species Perodicticus potto. Next base: position 62,871 of record CAUYRH010067624.1, on the reverse strand, counting down.
TTTAGCAGCTTATTGCTACAAAGGCCATCTCCAAGAAGGGAGGAGACATGACAGGGCATGTCTGACCTCCTGTGTTATACCCATAAACTTGGCCATGAGATATGTAGCACTTTTTTCTAGGATGAGTTCACAAACCTAATTGTCTGACCTTGTGTGATAAAGGTAATAGGAGGGGAGGGAGGAGGGGTGGGGAAAAAATGATGTAGGTTAAGTTCACTAAAAGTAAGATTAGATTTCTGCATTGCACTATATACCAAACGCATTCCATATGCATTAAAGAAGTACGTGTAAAAGTAAAAACACACATAAATTTGTATTTAATCTCAGGTAGAGAAAAGCTTTCGAAACCTACTAATAAAAGATGTTGTATTGGCTCGGCGCCTGTGGCTCAATGGGCTAAGGCGCCAGCCACGTACACCTGAGCTGGCGGGTTCGAATCCAGCCTGGGCCCGCCAAACAACAATGACGGTTGAAACCAAAAGATGGCCAGGCGTTGTGGCAGGCGCCTGTAGTCCCAGCTACTTGGGAGGCAGAGGCAGGAGACTCGCTTGAGCCCAGGAATTGGAGGTTGCTGTGAGCTGTGATGCCATGGCACTCTACCCAGGGTGACAGCTTGAGGCTCTGTCTCAAAAAAAAGATGTTGTATAGCAGCAGTTCTCAACCTATGGGTCATGTTGAGACCCACAGGGGGGGTCTCAACATATCAGATATTTACATTACAATTCATAACAGTAGCAAAATTACAGTTATGAAGTAGCAACAAAAATAATTTTATGGTTGAAGGTCACCACAACATGAGGAACTGTATGAAAGGGTTATGGCATTAGGAAGATTGAGAACCACTGTTGTGTAGAGTCTTATCATGGAAGGCTAATTTATACATTGAAAACAACTTAAATTGGAGGATAAAACATTTTTATAAATCTAAATAACCTTGGCCAGGTGCAATGACTCATGCCTGTAATCCTAGCACTCTGCGAGGCCAAGGTGGGTAGATTATTTGAGCTCTAGAGTTTGAGATCAGCCCGAGCAAGAGCGAGACCTAGTCTCTACTAAAAATAGAGAAACTGGAAAAACTAACTGAGCATCACGGCAGGCACCTGTAGTCCCAGCTACTGGGGAGGCTAAGACAGGAGGATTGCTTGAATCCAGGAGTTTGAGGTTGCTGTGAGCTAGGCTGATGCCACTGCAATCTACCCAGGACAACAGCGTGAGACTCTGTCTATAAAAAAAAAAAAACTAGGGCAGTGCTCATAGCTCATTGGGTAGAGTACTGGCCACATATACCAAGGCTGGCGAGTTCAAATCTGGTCTGGGCCAGCTAAGCAATGACAACTGCAACAAAAAATAGCCAGGCATTGTGGTGGGCGCCTATAGTCCCAGCTACTTGGGAGGTTGAGGCAAGAGAATTGCTTAAGCCTTTGAGTTTGAGGTTGCTGTGAGCTGTGACGCCACTGCACTCTACCCAAGACAACATAGTGAGACTCTGTCCTCAAAAAAAAAAAAAAAAAAAATCTAAATAGCACTAAAAAAAAAGACAAGACAGCAAGAAATTATAAGGCCAAACATAAGAAAAAAAAAAAAAAGACAAGACAGTAAGAAATTATAAGGTCAAACATAAAGAAAAACCAATTATCCAAGAGAGGAAAGCAGATTCAAAGTCCAGGGCATTAGAGGAGAGCTTAATAATTGGACATGGGGAACCTGTGAGGGTACAAGCCAATGATTGTCACTGGCTTATGGAAGTATAGCCAGTTTTCAAATCACATGGGTTGACAAGGGTATCTGAAAGGTTTCTTTAAAGTGATTCTGAGCTGGTGGTAACCCAGGAATTTGGCAGAACCAAATATGAATCTTCTCCGAAATCAAGTATCTCCATTAATTGCCTCAAATTATATCCACAAATAATTTTTCCAATGCAATACCGAAATTGCAGCCAAATAATGCCAAGAAATCCCCCATCAAAAAAAAAAAATTAGGCTCAATGATCGAGAAAGCAGAAACAGCAAACAGAAACAAAAAGTCTCCAGGCATTAGAATTATCAGACATATTATAAAATAGCTGTGCTAATAACTGTACTATTTATCTAACTTAGCTGTGCTAACTTTAAATAAGAAACAAGTTTAAAGATATCTCCAGGACACAATAAAGAGAGTTTTATTAACTTCATCATAGATGTTATAGCTAAGCAATCCAGTTAAATAATAAAGGTTGGACTAAGATGGTCCTTCACTTATGATGGTTCAACTTACAATTTTTCAACTTTATGATGTTCTGAAAGCAGTATGCAACTGCAATGTTTCAGATTTTAAGCATAAATGATCCTTTGACTAAAGACTCTCTGGGCTACATTTTTTATTTCCAATATTTTCCACTTACAATGAGTTTATCGAGACCCCATCAAAGTCAGGAATATTATATGGAAAATATAGAAGATAAGGTAAAAGACTCAGAAGAGGCAGTAAGTCTAAAATACAGTCAAATGGAGTTCTCAAAGTAGAGGAAAAGTGGGTAGAGAGTAAGACTTGAAGAAATGACAGTAGAGAATGTTGTGCAGATGATGAAAAGCAGCAATTTTGACTTAAGAAGCTCAAAAAAATCTCAAACAATATAAATACAAAGAGAAACAGTGAAACTAAGAAAACCAAAAAGACATAAAAACAGTTTAAAAGCACCCAGATTACGCCTGGAGCAGTCGCTTACACCTGTAATCCTAGCACTATGGAAGGCTGAGGTGGATGGATTGCCTGAACTCTGGAGTTTGAGACCAGTCTGAGCAAGAGTGAGACCCCATCTCTATTAAAAATAGCTGGGCACTGTGGTGGGCGCCTGTAGTCCCAGCTACTTGGGAGGCTGAGGAAAGAGAATCGCTTAAGCCCAAGAGTTTGAGATTGCTGTGAGCCGTGACGCCACAGCACTGTACCGAGAGCAACATAGTGAGACTCTGTCTCAAAAAATAAATAAACAAATAAATAAAATAAAATAAAATCACAATGATCTTATAAAACATTGTTAAAAGAATGACAAGAAAAATACTTCATATCAAACCTGGTAGGGATGGAACTAAGGCAGTATTTAGAGGGAGATATTTCCTCTAAATACCTAGGAGTTGGGCATGGCGGAATGCCTGCCAGCTACTTGGAAGGCTAAGTCAGGAGGATCACTTGAGCCCAGAAGTGCAAGTCCAGTCTGAACAACATAGAAAGATCCCATTTCTAAAAAAAGCGTATACTGGTATTTGAAGAGAACGAAGACTATAAATCAATGAGACAGACATACACTTCATGAAGTCAGAAAGGGAATGCAAGTGAACAAACTCAAAGTAGAAGGAATGAGATAAAGTAAAATTTAAATGAAACAAAATAAGCACACAATAAATAGAAGCAAAATAACAAACAAAACCCAGCTATTTTGCTGAAAGATGCCAATTTAAGTGGTAAAACTATAAACAAAAGCAAGAATGTTATTACCATAGAAAGTCAGACTAGAGGTTACTATTAGGGGAAGAAAGTAATTTTGAATGGGAAGAGGGGCTAGTCAAGTTCTTTTTGCCTTAACTTGGGAGGTATTACATGGTTGTTAGGTTTATAATAATATTTGTATTGGCCGGTGGTTCACACCTGTAATCTTATCACTCCAGGAGGGCCAGAGCAGGTGGATTGGTTAGAGCTCAGAACTTCAAACACAGCCTGAACAAAAGTAAGACCCTGTCTCTACTAAAAATAGAAAAGAACTAGCTGGGTATTGTGGCAGACACCTATTGTCCCAGCTACTTGGGAGCTGAGGCAAGAGGATCACTTGGACCCAAGAATTTGAAGTTACTGTGAGCTATGATGACACCATGGCACTCTACCCAGGGTGACAGAGTGAGATTCTATCTCAATAATAATAGACTGGGTGTGGTGGTTCACGCCTATAATCCTAGCACTCTGGGAGACCAAGGCAGGTGGATTGCCTGAGCTCACTGGTTGGAGAACAGCCTGAGCAAGAGCGAGACCCCTCTAAAAATAGCCGGGCGCTGTGGCAGGCGCCTGTAGTCCCAGCTACTCTGGAGGCTAAGACAAAAGAATCGCTTGAGCCCAAGAGTTTGAGATTGCTGTGAGCTGTGACGTCATGGCACTCTCCCGAGGGCAACTAAGTGACACTCTGTCTCAAAAAAATAAAATAAAATAATAATAATAATGTTGTTATTAAAATTTTTTAATAACAACAATGTTTGCTTTTAGGTAATTATAGATCTACATCCAGAGGGGTTCTATGATTTTTTTACCTAGTTTCCTACAAAGAAACAACTTGTAAAACTCTATATAGTACAGGCTTAATGCCCGTAGCACAGTGGTCAGGGTGCCGACTACATACACCAAAGCTGGTAGGTTTGAGCCCAGCTGGGCCTGCTAAAACAACAATGACAACTGCAACCAAAAACTAGCTGGGCATTGTGGCGGGCGCCTGTAGTCCCAGCTACTCAGGAGGCTGAGGCAAGAGAATTGCTTAAGCCCAAGAGTTGGAGGTTGCTATAAGCTGTGACACCACAGCACTCTACCCAAGGCAACAGCTTGAAGCTCTGTCTCAAAAAAAAACCTAAAAATAAAAATAAAAACCATTTCTCCTCAAAATTTTGAAAGCATTGCCCCACTGTCCTCTAGTTTGTAGTACTGCCATTTTGCCATTGAAAAGTCTAATGCCGGCTCGGCGCCTGTGGCTCAACGGGCTAAGGCGCCAGCCATGTACACCTGAGCTGGCGAGTTCGAATCCAGCCTGGGCCTGCCAAACAACAATGACGGCTACAACCAAAAAATGGCCGGGCATTGTGGCAGGCGCCTGTAGTCCCAGCTACTTGGGAGGCGGAGGCAAGAGACTCGCTTGAGCCCAGGAATTGGAGGTTGCTGTGAGCTGTGATGCCATGGCACTCGACCCAGGGTGACAGCTTGAGGCTCTGTCTCAAAAAAAAAAAAAAATGTTCATTGTTAGAAAAAAGAATATGTGCTTAAATGAAGCAAAATGTATTCTATTAATAATATCCAACTTGGAGTCTCAGCAACATCTATGCAAAATGAAACAGGTTTCTATGTTTGGAATATTCATCCTAAAACAAAAATAAAGTCTCTCAAGGCAGTTTGTGCATTTTAAATTGTTATTTTAAAATGGTGGCTATTAAATATCAAGTATTTGTGGTATCTGTCTATTTAAAAATAGTTTCCATTTGACATTTGTGTTAACATTTCATCAGATGTTTTTTGTTATTATATGTCTATGTCAGGTATTGACCATACATTATTACGGTATCAGAACATATTAGGTAGGATTTGGAGGGTCATACTTGTAAACTTAACAGTTTGGGAGGCTAAAGTGGGAGAAGGCCCAGTACTTCAAGACCAGCCTAAACAATATCACAACTCCATCTCTACAAAAAATAGAAAAATTGGCAGCGCCTGTGGCCCAAAGGAGTAGGGTGCCGGCCTCACATGCCAGAGGTGGCGGGTTCAAACCCAGCCCCGGCCAAAAACTGAAAAAAAAAGAAAAATTAGCTAAGCCTGGTAGTAGTCCCAGCTACTAGGGAGGCTGAGGCAGAAGGATTGCCCAAGTCCAGTAGTTGGAGATTGCTGTGAGCTATTAAGACCCCACTACACTCTGGCCTAGAGAACAGAGTGAGATATTATTTAAAAAAACACTTTTTAGGGTCCTTAATAAATGGCAAAATGTCTAATTCTTCTGAAAAGAAGTTTCTCTGAAAATAAAGAAGTGTGAGATAAAAAAAAACAAAAACTTTTTTTTTAAATTTTTGTATTTTATTTTTGACAATGTCATTATAATCCGTTTCTGTGTGGATTTTTTGAACTCATGTTTCTTAGGGTTAATTGAGCTTACCTAAACTGGGTGTCAGTTTTTTACCCCAGATCAGGGAAGTTTTTCATCTACCATTTCTTTGATAAAAAATTCTGCACCTTTCTCTCTTTCTTCTCCTTCTGTGCACCCATTATTGGTCCACTGGTCAGTGCCCATGTGTATGTTGGCTTTTTTATTCTTTCTAATCTTGTGATTAGATAATTTACAGTGACCTAGCTTTGAGTCTGCTCATCTTTTCTTCTGTTTCACCTGCTCTGCTGTTGAAACCATCTCAGTTAATTTTCTAGGTCAGCTATTGTAGTTTTTAGTCCCATGATTGGTGTTTTATATATTTTTTTAAGTTTTTCACCCATCTGTTGACAATTTCACTTTTTTTTTTTTTTTATTTGGGATTCATTGGGGGTTACAAAGAATCAGGTTACACTGATTACAGTCCCTCTTGTAATTATGTCTTGCTCCCAAGAGGTGTGCCATACACCATAACCCCCCCATCTCCCTCCTTCCCTCCCTCCGCCCCGCTGCCTGATTACTCATTCCCCTACCCCTCTTCCCTTGTAGTAGATCATCTACTGCCTTCATATTAGAATTGAGTACCTTGGATTCATGCTTCTTCATTCTTGTGATGCTTTACTAAGAAAAATGTGTTCTACCTCCATCCAGGTTAATACAAAAGATGTAAAGTCTCCATCTTTTTAAATGTATTTAATAGTATTCCATGGTATACATATAGCATGGCTTGTTAATCCGTTCCTGGGTTGGTGGGCATTTAGGCTGTTTCCACGGTTTGGCAGTTGTAAATTGAGCAGTGATAAATAGTCTAGGGCAAATGTCCTTATGATAATCGGATATTTTTTGTTCTGGGTATATGCCTAGTAATGGGATTGCAGGATCAAATGAGAGGTCTAATTTGAGTACTTTGAGGATTCTCCATCCTTCTTTTCAAAAAGGTTGTATTACTTTGTAGTCCCCCGACCAGTGTAAAAGTGTTTCCTTCTCTCCACATCCATGCCAGCATCTGTAGCTTTGAAACTTTGTGATACGGGCTGTCTTCACTGAGGTTAGGTGATATGTCAGGGCGGTTTTGCTTTGCATTTCTCTGATGATCAGGGACGATGAGCATTTTTGTTTTGTTTTGTTTTGTTTTTTTGCAGTTCTTGGCCCGGCTGGGTTTGAACCCACCACTTCCAGCATATGGGGCCAGCGCCCAACTCCATTGATCCACAGGTGCCACCTAGGGACAATGAGCATTTTTTCAAATGTATATTAGCCATTCGTCTGTCTTCGTCAGAGAAGGTTCTGTTCATATTTTTTGCCCAGCGGTAGATGGGATTGTTTACTCTTTTTTTCTTTTGCAGATTTTTTGGCCAGGGCTGGTTTTGAACCTGCCACCTCTGGCATATGGGGCCAGCGCCCTACTCCTTTGAGCCATAGGCACCACCCTGTTTACTCTTTTTGTGTTGATTAATTTGAGTTCTCTGTAGATTCTAGTTATCAACCCATTTGTCAGATTGATATCCTGAAAATCTCTTTTCCCATTCTGAAGGTTGTCTTTTTGCTTTATTTGTTGTGTCCTTAGCTGTGCAGAAGCTTTTCAGCTTAATTAAGTCCCATTTATTAATTTCTGTTGTTGTTGCGATGGCCGCTGAAGTCTTTCTCATAAAATCTTTCCCTGGTCCAACATTATCAAGAGTTTTATCTACAATTTCTTCTAAGATTTTTATTGTTTTGTGTCTTAGATTTAAGTCTCTTATCCATTTTGAGTCAATTTTTTTTTTAAGGGGTGAAAGGTGTGGGTCGAGTTTCAGTCTTTTACGTGTGGTTATCCAGTTCTCCCAGCACCATTTGTTGAATAGGGATTCTTTTCCCCACTGTATGCTTTTGTTTGGCTTATCAAAGATCAGATGGCAAGTAGAGACTGGTTTCGTCTCTTGGTTTTCTATTCTGTTCCATATGTCTATGTCTCATTTTTGTGCCAATACCATGCTGTTTTGATTACTGTGGACTTGTAATATAGCCTGATGTCTGGTAGAGTAATGCCTCCAACTTAGTTTTTATTGCTAAGAATAGCATTAGCTATACGGGTTTTTATTCTGGTTCCATAAAAAACAAAGTACTATTTTTTCCAGTTCTTCAAAACATGATGTTGGTATTTTAATGGGGATTGTATTGAATCTGTGGATTGCTTTGGATAGGATAGACATTTTGACAATGTTGATTCTTCCCAGCCAAGAGCATGGTATGTTTTTCCATTGGTTAGTGTCTTCTGTAATTTCTTTTCTTAGGTTTCATAATTCTCTTTGAAAAGATCTTTCACCTCTTTTGTTAGGAATATTATTAAGTATTTCATTTTCTTTGAAGCTACTGTGAAGGAAATTGTGTCCTTGATTTGCTTCTCAACTTGGCTGTTATTATCGTATACAAAGGCTACTGATTTGTGGACATTGATATTATACCCTGAGACATTACTATATTTCTTGATGACTTCCAGGAGTTTTGTGGTAGAGTCTCTTGGGTTTTCTAAGTATAAAAGCATATCATCAGCAAAGAGAGACAGTTTGTCCTTCTCTGTTCCCATTTGGATGCCTTTTATATCCTTCTCTTGCCTGATTGCATTGGCTAGAACTTCTAGAACTATGTTGAGTAATAGTGGTGATAGTGGACGTCCTTGTCTGGTTCCAGGTCTAAGTGGAAAAACTTTCCATTTTACACCATTCAGTATGATGTTAGCTGTGAGTTTGTCATAGATGGCTTCAATAGCTTAAGAATTGTGCCACCTATGCCTATTTTCCTAAGGGTTCTTATTAAAAAAGGGTGCTGAATTTTGTCAAATGCTTTTTCTGCATCTATTGAAAGGATCATATGGCCTTCATTTTTGCTTCTGTTGATATGGTGTATTACATTTAGGGATTTGCATATGTTAAACCAACCTTGCATCCCTTGGATAAAGCCTACTTGATCGTGATGTATGATTTTTTTAATGAGTAGCTGCAATCTGTTAGCTAAGATTTTGTTCAGCATTTTTGCATCAAAATTCATTGGTGAAATTGGTCTGTAGTTCTCCTTTTTGGATGAGGCCTTTTTCTGGTTTCGGATCAAGGTAACGTTTGCTTCATAGAATGTGTTTTGGAAGGTTCCTTCCTTCTCAGTGTTTTGGAATAGGTTCTGCAGTATAGGTGCAAGCTCATCTTTGAAGGTGTGATAAAATTCTGATGTGAAGCCATCTGGTCCTAAGCTTTTTTTCTCAAATCAAAATTTGAAAGCAGCAAGAAAAATGTGTCTTATGATGTACAAGGGAAATTTTAGGAGATCAACACATTATTTCTCAGCAGAAATATTACAGGCAAGAAGAGGGTTGGATGATACATTCACAGTGCTGAAAGAAAAAACAAAATAAAATTACCAACCAAAAATATAGCATCAGGCAAAATTGTCCTCCAAAAATGAAAGAGAGGTAAAGGATCCCTGAAAACCAAAAGCTTCACCCCTAAATCTGTCTTATGAGAAATGCTACAGGGAGGTTTTCAACTTTAAGTGAAATGGCAATGTACAACAATACTAGAAGATAAAATTTCTGGTTATAGTAAATATGTAGACACACATAGAATACTGTATTACTATGATGCTGGTGGGTAAATGACTTTTAATTCTAGAGTAAAAGCTTAAAAAGAATAGTATTAAAAATATGTAAAAGGTGTTAATAAATACAAAATATTCAAAAACGTAAACTGTAATATTGACAACTTTAAGTGTGGGAAGGTGCAGTAAAAATGTACTTTTGGGTGTGATTAAAGTTGTTGTCTGCTTAAAAAAATAAAATAAACAAAAACCATATTACAATATATTGGTTGATAATAATAATAAGCCATGCCTTTATTATTAAATCTTTTTTGTTGCTGGAAACCACTGAAACTTTTAGTATAACTCTATTTTGGAAAAATTGTTTATTATACATGATAATTACTGTCATTATCATTTAAAAACATATAAATAAACCTATGAAAAATACAGGATAATTATGATGTTGAAAATTCTCAGGGATTGCAATTCTTTCCTAAATATTCAAAAACGCTACCTGCGAGACAGATTTGACTCAAAGGCTAGGATGAAGGAGACAGGTAATAAAATAAGCATCTGAGTAGGGACAACTTTTATTCTTTACTTTTTTTCTGGGAAGGATCTAAGGAGAGGTGGAAATATGGATGAATTTCACAAAGATGGTCTTTGTTTTCCCTCTAAAGGAGGAGTACACTCATACCTCTTAACTGTGATGGGCAATAGGCTGGACAGAGATACCCGTGCTGTGCTGTTATCGTTTGCAACAGCTGACCAGTGATGCTCTAGGGCTCAGATGAAGCCTATCAAGGAAATTCTGAAAGGTTCATTAAGGATCTTTTATAGAGCTAGCCCCCTTAGTACTTTTTTTGCTACTGTACTCATTCCAAGTAGTTAACTAAAGTACAGTCAACTTAGAAAATAAATTCAACACACATTATTGTTACCTTGGCTTACATTTATTGTTTAAAGAATACCAATTATGGGGCAGCGCCTATGGCTCAGTCAGTAGGGCACCAGCCCCGTATAACGAGGGTGAGAGGTTCAAGCCCAGCCCCAGCTGAACTGCAACAAAAAAATGGCCGGGCATTGTGGTGGGTGGTCTCCTGTGGTCCCAGCTACTTGGGAGGCTAAGTCAGGAGAATCGCCTGGGACCAGGAGTTGGAAGTTGCTTTGAGCTGTGTGACGCCACGGCACTCTACCGAGGACGATAAAGTGAGACTCTGTCTCTACAAAAAAAAAAAAGAATACCAATTATGGCTCGGTGCCCACAGCTCAGTGGTTAGGGCACCAGCCACGCACACTGAGGCTGGCAGGTTTGAACCAAGCCCAGGCCTGCTAACCAACAATGACAACTGCAACCAACAACAACAACAAAAAATAACAGGGCATTGTGTTGGGCACCTGTAGTCCCAGCTACTTTGGAGGATGAGGCAAGAGAATCACTTAAGCCCAAGAGTTTGAGATTGCTGTGAGCTGGGGCGCACAGCACTTTACCCAGGGTGATACAGTGAGACTCTGTCTCAAAAAAAAAAAAAAAAAAAGCATACCAATCATTTTTAAAGGATAACAAAATATAAACTTCTGGCATTTGTTTTAGTCTGTGTATTATTATTCCTTTGTGAACAGATGCTAGGAATACATCAGCAATTGGCTAGTTCTAACTTCGTATACCAAGACAGAGGAAATGAAGTACATTTAACCTATTTAAAATAACATGACTGAACAGAATAGAGAATTGAGAAAGAAGTATACACAGCCAATCGATTCTTCAGCAAAGGTGCCAAGGTAATTCAGTGGAGCAAGATCAGTCCTTTCAACACGATGGGTTAACTTTACGTGTTGGGGGGAGGATCTTGATCTCTATCTTACAACAAATATAAAAGTTATCGCAAAATAAATCATAGACCTAAATGCTATAAACTAAATCTAAAATTATAAAACTTTTAGAAGAAAATATCATAGAGAATCTTTGTAAACTTAGAGTTGGCAAAGATTTCTTAGAATAAAAAGAGTATTACTCATAAGATTAAAGAAGTTTTGGGCGGCGCCTGTGGTTCAGCGAGTAGGGTGACGGCCCCATATACCAAGGGTGGCGGGTTCAAACCCAGCCCCAGCCAAACTGCAAAACAAAAAAATAGCCGAGCGTTGTGGCAGGCGCCTGTAGTCCCAGCTACTCAGGAGGCTGAAGCAAGAGGAACGCCTAAATCCAGGAGTTGGAGGTTGCTGTGAGCTGCGTGACTCCACCGCACTCTACCGAGGGCGATAAAGTGAGAGTCTGTCTCTACAACAACAACAAAAAAAGATTAAAGAAGTTTTAAATAATTGGGCTTCATCATAATTACATGTGTCTGCTCTTAAGAAGATATTTTAAAAATTGAAAAGCAAGACGAGGGGCAGTGGCTCACACGTGTAATCCTAGCATTCTGGGAGGCCAAGGCAGGCAGATTGCTTGAACTAATGATTCAGACCAGCCTGAGCAAGAGCAAAACCTCATCTCTAAAAATAGCTGGGCACTATGGCTTGCGTTTATAGTTCCAGCTACTTGGAAGGCTGAGGCATGAGAATAGCTTCAGCCCAAGAATGTGAGGGTGCTGTGAGCTGTGACACAGCAACACTCTACGGAGGGCAACAAAGTGAAACTTTGTCTCAAAATAAATAAATAAATAAAAAGGGATAAAGTAAGAGAGAATATTTATAACATAATGTCTGTAAATATTTGTAACACAACACTGAGGGCTTGTATCTAGTTTAAAGAACTCTTACAAGACAACTAAAAAAGAAATGTGCAGAGACTTGAAAAGGGTTCATCAAAAAAGGTATACAAAATGGCCAATAAGCACGTGAAAAATGATCACCATTAGTCATCAGGGAAGTTATAAATAAGATACCTTTTTTTTTTTTTTTAGAGACAGAATCTTACTTTGTCACCCTTGGTAGAATGCTGTGGCGTCACAGCTCACAGCAACCTCCAGTTCTTGGACTTAGGTGATTCTCTTGCCTCAGCCTCCCGACCACCAGAATGGCTAAAATTAAAAAGGCAGAGTACCACTCAGCACTGTGGTTCACACCTATAATCCTAGCACTCTGGGAGGCCAAGGTAGGTCTCCTTAAGCTCAGGAGTTAAGAGACCAGCCTGAACAAGAATGAAACCCCATCTCTAAAAATACTTGGGCATCATGGAGGGTGCCAATAGTCCCAGCTACTTGTAAGACTAAGGCAAGAGAATCACTTGTGCCAAAGAGTTTGAGGTTGCTGTGAGCTGTTACACTATGGCACTCTACAGAGGGTGACAAAGTGAGACTCTGTCTCAAAAAAAAAAAAAAAAGACTGAGAGTACAAAGAATTAGAGAGAATGCAGAGCAAATGTAAAATGGCATAACTACTTGGAAAAATTTGGAAGTTTCTTAGTAAACATGCATCTACCTTATGACCCAGTAATTGCATACTTACATATTTACCCAAGACAAACGAAAACATATACTTATTAAACGGCTTTCATATGAAAGACTGATACACATAATTACAATGTGGATAAATCTCACAGACATATGTTGAATGAAAGATGCGGTACAAAAGAGAACATATGATATGGCTTCATTTACGAAGTTCTAGAAAAGGCAAAAGTAATCTTTGATGACAGAAATTAGATCAGAGATTGCCTGATTAGAGAAATAGTATATAGTGGGGAGATTAGCTAAAAGGAATACAAGAAAGGTGGTGATGACAATATTCTGTAAGTTCATTGGGCTTACCACATGGCTCATGCCTGTAATCTTAGTACTTTGGGAGGCTGAAGTGGAAGAATCTCTTGAGGCCAGGAGTTTGAGACCAGCCTGAGCAACCTAGTGAGATACTGTCTCTACAATTTTTTTTTTTTAAATATTAGTGGCACACACCTGCAGTCCCAGCTACTTGGGAGGCTAAGGCAGGAGAATTACTTGAGCCCAGAAGTTTGAGGTTTCATTGAGCTACAATGATGTCACTGTACTCAGGCTTGGGTGACAGAGTGAGACGCCATCTCAGGAAAAAAAAAAGTGAAAAAGAAAAAAAGAATTACAACTTCATTGGGGTTGTGGTTAAGTGGATGTGTCTGTTCATTTGTCAAAACCCACATAGTTGTATCTTTAAAACTACTTTTTATTGTATGTAAGTTGTACCTCAAAGTTGTTTAAAAATAAGAACATAATGAAATTATTTAAAAAAATAAAATAATGTTAGCATCTAGTTTTGTATATTTTTTAAAAAGGATTTTTCAATTAAATAGTTCTATATTTTAGGATGCTTTTCACCAAACTTTGAAGGCAATTTGGTGAACCCGTCATGAATAATTTTATTTTCCACCTAATAGTTCTAGTTAAATACAGGAATAATGAGGTAGGCCCCATTCCCTCAGGGAAACATTTCTTAACATCTATAGGTTCTACTTTTTTTGAATGTTTTATATTTTTAAAATACATACCAGTTTTATTGTATTTACTTTTCTGTATTTACAGAGGCTAAACTACTTGGTGTTTTATTAATAGTTAAGCATATACATACTATAAAAATATATGCATGTCCATTTTGGATTTACTTTCAAAAAGATACTCCCTATCTGAATCATAAGAATATATCTTCTTCCATGTGTGTCTTAGATCTTCACAGTAAGCAGTACATTTTGACTTTTTTTTTTTTTACTATTTTGTGACTTGATGTCCTGCAGATGAACTGTTGACCTCTGATATGCATTGGCCATGTTCCCTGAGGAAAAACATAAACTTTCTTATTAAATCCTCTTATTTGTAAAGTTTTGGTCAGTTTCTCCAGGATTATAGTTTATTGTATATGGAAGGAATTTAATCACAGGGATAAAAACATTGTTTTGAATAGAAAAAGTCTGTACTTGCACATGTATTATTAAAGTTTAAGCCAGTATCAAAATGTCTTTTTCAGAGGTGGTAAAAAGAGTTATTTTTTTTTAAAGACTGAGGTCATACAGCAGACTGGTAGGGGAATGCAACTTTTGAAGTATCAACTTTGGTTTTATGTGGCATAAAGTGTTCTTTTAAAAAGTAAAAATGATTCCATTGAAAACAAATGGAAAATGCTTAGATAATTTATAACTCAAGTTTTAGTTTAAAATAACAGATTTTTCTTTCAAATAAAAGATGCCTAATGGTTTAGAACACTTTCAAATATGTCATATGAACTATGCAGTTGTTTGCTGCAGTGAGCAAGGGAGGTATTGTTTCCATATTTAATAGATAATGAATGAGGTTGCATTCAGGGTTTGTTATATTACATTATTTTCATTCTCTTATGTCTCCTGTATATCTAAGCTTAACTTCTTGACTAGCTTAAATTATCTAGTTGATGTACTTGGGGCCCAATCTAGTTTACTTAACCACACACCTAACATTGAGTTATTTTAACTTTTGTGACATTTAATCTTTAGTATTTCTAGAGAAAAGAATTAAATATCTTTTCAGAAAACAAATGGTAAATACCTTTTTAAGCAGCTTCTGTTTGAAATAACACTTTATATAAAAATATATAACATTCTTTTATAAGCAAACTGTGTATGAATATAATCCTTTCTTTTTCATTTGATTCCTACAACAAGGCCATGAGAAAACCAAGGTTTGGAGAAATTATATAGTCTTTCCATGTCATTGTGCTGCCTCCCCCGGATTTCAGCTCATTGATTTTAGGCAGGGGGAAGATCAAGAAAACAAAGTCTCAGCTTCTAATGTAGGATATTTAAAACAGTTTTACAGTCATTTGCTTTCAGTGTCCCCTGAGAAGGAATTAGATGATGTATTAGGATGCTTGATTTCTAAGTTGGTGAAATGGTTCAGAGTAATTATGGACATTAAATCCCAATTTTATGTGTATCAAGTAGTCAAAATAAAAAATCTCCATTTTAGTGATTTCCTCATTGCAAAGGATAAGGACATTGTCTGGCTCACAGGATTATTTAACTAGAGCAAGAGAAGCTGTAATGTTAAGTGCTATGTAGAGCTGTCTGTTGCCTTAATGAAATCTTTAAAAAAAATGGGGGAGGGGGTTTAACACCCCAAAAGTTTCTAACTTCATGAGTTCAAATGATTTTACTATAGTGTTTAATAAAAGGTATAAGATATACTGTATAATTAGGTAAATTAGTAAGATTAATGAAAACAAAATATTGGTAGTTAGAATCGTAGCGTACATCTCTCTCTCTCTCTCTCTTTTTTTTTTTTTTTTGCAGTTTTTGGCCGGGGCTGGGTTTTAACCTGCCACCTCCGGCATATGGGGCCGGTGCCCTACTCCTTTGAGCCACAGCCGCCGCCCAACATACATTTCTTTATTAACATTAATCCTTAGAATTGTGATTGAGTAGTGTAATGATTAAGAGTTTAGGCTCTGGATTCAGACTGTCTAGGTTGGAATGTCAATTCTGTCAATTTTTGATTGTACAACTAGGGGCAACTTTTGTAACCCTTTGTTTCCTCATTGATTAAAAGAGGAGAATCATAGTACTTGTCTCTTTAGGTAAGGATGAGGATTAAATGGGGTAATATGTATGATAATAGTATGTCTTACATACACACATGATTCAGTTAATTTGGATTGTCTCTGACAGTAGATAAGATACATAAAAAAGGAAATCTAGTTGGTCATTGGTTATGACTTCACTGGACACTTAATTTGTTGTGTACTGTTTGTGTTCTGTTTTCTTTCTTTTGTTGGGGATCTTATCAAGTAATGAATTAATTATGTTTTTAAAAGCCACGATCCTCAAGAAAATTTATAAACTAGATGATAATACCTAGATAGTCTGAAAGACTGAAACTTAGATGTACTTGTTCTGTAAATTAAAACAGTAACAAAATAACTCAGAACATACTTTAAATGCAGCATAAAAACTCACCCAAAAAATTAGAGATAGGAAGTGGGTGGCACCTGTGGCTCAAAGGAGTAGGGTGCTGGCTCCATATGCCAGAGGTGGCAGGTTCAAACCCAGCTCAGGCCAAAAACTGTAAAAAAAAAAAAAAGAGAGAGAAATAGGAGATCAATGATGATAGGTACTTTGTGAGGAAGTTTGGGCAGTATTTCTGGGGAGATGCAGGGCCAGGGAAGGTTTTTTGCTTGTTTTGTGTTTATTTTTTAAATGGGAAAAATAAAAGCATATTTATAAACTGATGGGAAAGATCCAGTAAAGAGGGAAAATTTTATGAGAGATAACAAAGATGAGCATTGTTTGAAGATTTTCTGGAGTAGGTGAGAAAGAATGGACTCTATTTACACAAGTGGAGGGGTTGGCCTTAAATTGAGGACAGTTTATTTCTAGAAAAAGGCAGGAGTACAGAAAACTAACCTGTGTGTAGATGCTGTTAGGCGAATAGTTCTGATAGTATTAAGTTGCAGAAATTCTCTTCTGGTTGCTTGTGTATTTTTAGTGTATTCCTAGTGAAGTAGGTCATTAGCCAAACATGAGGATGGAGAAGGATTTGTGAGAGGTTTGAGGAGCCAGGAAAGGTATGAGATAGTTATCTAAGCAAAAAGGAGAAAGGATGAATAGTGACCAGAAACAAAAGATAGGTTTTCTACCAAGAGTGAGAATTAAGACTGACAGCAGACTTCTAATAGATGCCAGAAGGCAGTGGAATATTTAAGGCAATTTAAGGAGTGGGAAAAAAGACATCTGGGGACCTGCAGAGACTACTCATAGATTTTTGCTGGAACAGTTACAAAAGCATATACTTCTACAAGAAGGAAATTGAACCCAGATGGAAAATGTGAGATACAAGAATCAAAATGAGCAAAAGAAATGAGTATTTTGGTATGTCCAAATACGTGTTAATTATAAAAAATTATTTAAGTTTAAAGTTATATATTTAAGTATGTTTATTAAGATATTATAGAATTTGGAACATATATTTTAATATAACAAATTGGTAATGTTATTGTTTCTTTCCCTTTGTGATTAGAGGTAAAAAGCTCTATCCATAGGCTGTTTTTAGAATGCTCATGTTGTTGAAGCTGGCTTTATGATTATTATTTAGAAACTTTAAATGAAATGTAAACTTAATCTTTACATAATCCTTTACATTATGTAAAATTAGAAGGTACTAAAGATATTCAACATTGTCTTCCAAGTATACTAAAGATTAGCACTCTAAATCAGTGATGTATCTGATACTTAATCTATTCCAGGCTCTGAAATGTTTTCCTAGAGGCAGAGAAGAGACCCACTTATTCCTGTGCATATACAACTTTGGGCATTCTCTCTGAAGGCGATAGTAGACTACAAAGCATCAAACTTGTGCTTAAATACATTTTAATTTTCCTTGTCTGCTTCAGTTTTTATATGGCAATAATACTAAAATCAAATAAAACCTAGCATATGAGCTGTGTACTCCTGCAATTAAAATCACTTTATGGAAAAGAAGTCTGCTTATTCATTTTCCTAATTAGGAAGAATGAAACTAATAGGTGTTGAACAAAAGCTGAAAAAATATGGTCATGTCCATTGTGTAACTATTTAGACATCTTTTAAAATCAGTACATGCCAATGTGAAGTTTTAAATCTATTTTATATTTCAAAAATGAAGAAGTAATCTCTAAGATTGAAGTCTGAATTTATTTGTTAGGTAGAATGTATATTCAGGTGAGCATCCTAAGCCTCTGCTGTTAATTGATCAGTCAGTCCTCATTCTGTTCCATCATTTAAGTCACTACTAAGCCATTTTTCCTGAACTGTACCAAAGATGTTACTTATGTATGTAATACTGTGTTAACCTACTAACATATTTGTGGACTTTTTTAGTATCAACCTTTCATCAGATGATACTTTTTTTTTTTTCAGGTGATACTTTTGTTTAATTCAGAGATTTATGTTTTAACTAATAAGGTGATTTCTACTTATTCATTTATATTATAAGAATATTTTGCTTTTTTAAAACTGCACTTTATTCCTAGAAATCATAAAATCTACTCATGCTGCAAGTATATTTGCTGGCAAATACAAATCAGATAGTTTATTTCAAGATTTATCTTACTGACTTTTTAGATGAGGATGCTATTATTAATAAATCTAAAATAAAAATTAAACAGCTGCCATAAACCCTTTTAAGAACAAGTTGGAGCACAAAAACATTAAAATTACTTATGACATATTAAGTGTTCTTTTTGGGATAACATATTATTTTACAAATAGTTAAATAATGTAAGAAATATTTCTTTCCTTAAATGTTAGTTATAAATCAGACTAGTGTAAGATATGTGTTAGTAATGCTCATAATGGAAAATATACACCTGTGGTAAAAGAATATGTCATGGTAAATATGTTTATACAGCTGTGTGGTAATGTTAGTTATTACTAAGTACATTTACAGAATCATGTAATGAGCCTCATTTCAAACAACTATTAACTTTGGCTTAGAAATGGCTAATTAAAGAATAACTTCATTTTTCAAATGCAGAATGTACAAACAATATATAGCATCACTGTAGCTGTCTTCTTAACTAAATGCATAAATTTGATCATAAGTATATGTTGGCTAATTTCTTAGGAAACTCAGACTTCTTGTAAGACTTTTTCTTATTTATAATTTATGCTTTCATTGCATATAATGCCTACTCTTTTATTGCCAGACTGAGTTTCCATTAAACTTTATTGCACTTACATGGACTCTTCTGTCATACTTTAATAAAATTATAAAATTGACTTAATTGGGTCTGCATGAAAGCGTCCTTTATTATTAATAAATTTCATTTATTCCACAGGGTTATTAGTTTTGGATAACTTTCACGACTTCATTCAAACTTGTATCAGAATATGAGTAAATATTTTAAAATAAAGCATGAGCAAAAGTAAATTTTAAAATATACTCACAGGACTTTGAGGACTTAAAACATTTTGATTCAAAAGAGTAAAATATTGCCATTGACTATTTCCATAATGTTACTATTATAACAATATCTAAAAAATTTAATAAGCAGTGGATGATTTTCTCCCTTTATCTAATTTTTGAGTACATGCTGTATAGACTCTAGAAATACCAAGAAATACCAAACAGTTCCTATCTACCTGGAGAGAATACTAATCATCACCTCATAATTACCAGCAATTTCTTCTTTTTAAACCTACTGCTTTAGGTTGAGAGAGAGAACAAATCTGTAATATAAATAGTGTCATTTTTATTAGACCCTTCACTCTTTTAGAACTCTCCAAAATAGATACTAAGTTATAAGACTACCAGAAAAGAAACTAAAAGAATTTACTAAATATACATTTGCCTTCCTAGAAAAAAAGGTCTGATGTGCTTTAGGGGCTCAGTATTTTTTGTTTGTTTAAACAATGTAATATCTATGATGGATAGAGTCATGGAGTGTTTGGAGTTGATTTAAGGTTAATTATGAAGGTTTTGACCTTGGCTTTTTCATAGCACTTAGCATGGTGACTAACTCATAGCAGGTACTTCATAAATATTTATTGAATTGATGAATAAATAAATAAGGGTTAATAAAGAAAATAATGGCCATTGATTTGCAGGTTTTCCTTCCAGCAGAAAGAGAATCCAGTTGGGATCATCATGGAGGCAAGAATTATTAAAAGGTTTGCTATGTTGGCCAAGAGATGAGCTCAGAATAAATGAAGACTCTAATTATCAGAAGGGATTACATATTAAACTCAGAAGTTTTAACTTTAGTATAAGAGCACTTGGTTATTACATGAATGTCTGGCCTAACAAGAAAATGCAAATTCCAGAGGCCACCTCAGAACTACAGAAGCAGAATTTTCCCATCGGGGAATAGAAGATCCAGCACTTGTGTTATAATTGGCCATCTAGGGGATTCTGATACCAACAAGCTCACATTTGAAAACCTCAGATAGTACAGAAGAGATGACCACTAAAGTCAACTATAAATGAAATGATTAAAGATTTGATTGTTTAGTATAGCAGTGCAGGAATGTTCATTCATTGGATATACAGGGTTATAAAAGAAAGAGATATTTTACTTTGGTGAAGTAACCTTAGACTTGCAGCTTTGCAAGTGGAAGGGACTCACTTTTATCAGTTTACCCAGAAGTAACTAGACATTTATTTGGAAAGTACAATATCAGTTTATTTATGTTAGAGTGAGAACTAAGCTAGCTTAAACCAGAACAATACACACTTTTATTTGCTGTATTCTTCTAGAAGATAAAATTATAATTCAAAGAGATTTTGTGATAGAGAATTAAATCAAAGATAATTAGATATTCATATGTATTATTTTAATTGAAGTCAGTAACCTAATCAGCTTTCTCCATACCATAAATATTTCATTATAAAATAAGTAGAAACCTAGAAGACTTTTCTAAAATTAAATACCATTTTCTTTTGGTCAGTGCTAAAGACATCCTGATAAACTTTTATTCTTCGAACTTTTTGCTTTTCCTTTTTAAGTCCTAGAGATTATTCCTCTTCTCTTCCTCTTTATATGTTGATATACAGTACAGTTTATTGTATCCTCATGTGGTTTGGGATACACTCTGTTCTTCATTATCATGTATACCACCTGCAAAATAGTCTCATGGGGATGGGTGACTTCTGAGGATGATATAGGCTTGATAGGTCAAAAGTACTAGTTTTCAGTTGATTCATGTTAATTTTGATTTTGATTCAAGATAAATACTTTTTAGAAGTTTGTTAACCATTAGTGTATCATTTGTAGAGGACAAAGGAGTTCAGGAAGAGCTGTGTCACCACTGTGTTTAGTGATTTATATCTATTAACTCACTGGTTTTCTTAAAATTATAACTATTTTAAGCTTTATGAATAACTCAGGGATTGTCACAGTTATGTGGCTAACATGGACAGTGTGGCACTTTTAAGTCTAGGCAAATTAAGTTGATATGCTACTAAGATTGTTTATCTTGTTATTCAGGATTCCATGGATATGTGAACTTACCATGTAAGTTGTTTATCAAAGACCTATTCTGTAGCTAGCACCATGCTAGGCACTCAGATGTGGATAAGGGATACAGGAGAATTCTGGTCAGTTGGTTCCATAAAGGTCTTTTTTAACACTACCCCCACGTGTCAATGACCTAATATAAAAGGGAACTAAAATGTCATAGGCAGCCTCAAAATCAAGACAAACATCTCTGAGGACAAGGAAGTGATCAGAAATAGAAAGAAGTTTTTAAGTTAGCCTGGAAATGTGTGCCTGCCAAGCTCCCACCCAGAAACAAAAAGCTATTCAACTACTTGTCAGTTATACTATACAGGAGATGGGGAATAGAGCCCAGCTTAATGCTTGAAGGAAGGCGTGGAAGTGAGGAGAAGCCTTCACCCAGCCTGGTTTCTGTCATTGTTAACTGCCAGCTCTGCCAGGGGCCATAGTGTTATTGGTAGCTGTGATCTAGGGGGAAAGTAGGATTAAAAACAGTTCACTGATCAGAAACTGAGTCAAGTTCCTGTATAATATCACCTGATATCACCCATCTAAACTATTATTCAGGGATGAGAACAAATTAAGAAATGTTCAAATAATATATAATAAGAGTGTTTAGCATTCCATAACTTCCCCAGTAGAAATACTAAAAGATATATTACTCAACAGGAAGAAAAGTGATCCTAGAGGAAAGTTGTGGTAAAGGTAGAAAATAGTACTGAAATTGATTAAAATGTCAGAGAGGTATAGCAGTCATTTCTGTCTTCAAGAATGTGTGAACATGATATATTCAACTGTAGCATTAATTTAACTCCAAAAATATGACCTTTTAATGTACCACGAATACTCAATACTAGTATAGGATGCAGATGTTAGGAAATAAAAAAACATGATCCCTGTGAGTTAAAAGTGTAAAAAGAGAAAAGAAAATTTTGCAGCACTTGAAGAAATGTGTAGGCTTCCATTTTGCTGGTCTCATGGTGCACAGTGGAAAGGAGCAAGGTGCACAGACCGCGCACACAGTGGGGCTCAGACTCATTGTGACACACACACGGGGCTCAGACTCATTGTGACAGCAGCTCGGCCGGGGTCTATGTAAGAGAATCACTGGGAAGGTTCTTTTGAACCCTTCTGGGATAGGTTCTGGGATATCTGTAGTTAGAGAAAAGAGACAGCATTCTTTTTAGGTTACTTTTTTTCTAGGCAAGCTCTAGTAATTTGTCTTCTGTAAATGTGCAACATATACATAATCTCTTTAAGAAATTAATAGTAATTGATTTTAGGGCTGTCTTCTTTTTGGTAAAATGATATCTTCTCAAGTTGTGTTTCTTTTTTCCTGATGACTAGTTTAGATAAATTAAAAGGCTCCATCTTCTTATCTGAGCTCTGATTAAAAGTTGATTCCTAACCTGAATAAAGGCTGATAAGATACTAGTAGAAAGGAAGTGATATCATAGCATCAGAGAGAATCGTCCATAAACCAAAGCCTTTCCTAATTGAGTTGCCTAGGGAGCAAAGGTATCTTTGCTCCAAATGGAATGGGAGAACTTGAGATTTACTTTACTTTAGTTAAAAGACAATAGGGCAATGATAAAGGAACTCAAAAGAAGGGTGCCTTCTAGTGCCTTTTTTTCTCTTTTACAGATGGAGGAAATTATTATTATTATTATTATTTTTGAGACAGATCCTCAGGCTGTCACCCTGGATAGAGTGCTGTGGCATCATAGCTCACAGCAACCTCCAATTCCTGGGCTCAAGCGAGTCTCCTGCCTCCGCCTCCCAAGTAGCTGGGACTACAGGCGCCTGCCACAATGCCCGGCCATTTTTTTGGTTGTAGCCATCACTGTTGTTTGGCGGGCCCGGGCTGAATTCGAACCTGCCAGCTCAGGTGTACGTGGCTGGCGCCTTAGCCCGTTGAGCCACAGGCACCGAGCCAAAGAGGAAGTCATTTTAATGAGGGAGTAAGGCTGTAGGTGCCAACTCAAAGTGTAGCAAGGAAGGGGTACATAGTGGCAGCAACCAGCACTCATGTGATTTTTTTTATCTATGGGCCAGAGAAACTTGACTCTTATCTCCGGAATTCCCAGCAGTCCCCTATTTTTCATAAGTTCTTATTAATGTGCTTGAACCAAGTTCTTGTATGTCCAGAATTATAATGAATGTTATAGGGTTACGGGGAAAAAGTTGGAACTAAGAACCACAGTTTGCATGAGGGCTCAGTTATATCTTTGTTATCAATCTAAAGGTATGTGTAATATTGCCATTTTCTCTTCTGTGTTTTTTCATAAATTGTTTTAGAGGCCAGATGACTGTCGGTGTTATATTATAGCATAAATCCCTATGTTTTCTTCTGACTTATCTATTTTCAATGTTGTATTTTGTCTTCTCCCCTCAGTTTCCTGCTTTCCCTCAGACTGGCTCACTTGCTGCTTGACATCTTTCCTTCCCCACTATTTCATCTGTATGTCGTGCATGTATCACCTTAATACTACTTATAGCTGTTTTCCGTTTCCTGTCATTTCCTTTACCTTTTGCCTTCTGTTACTTCCTTTGTTCATTACTCTTTCTTCCTTTATTTCTGTTTGCCTTGATTTCCTTACATGTTTGAACTCTTTTTCTTAAAGGTGTTTCTATAAAGGTTAATTATAGGGGGTTGATTCACAGATTAATTAAAGAGTGATTTTTTAACTTTGGTTTATTGTCAGGACCTATTGGATAGCAGAATTACAAAAACTAATCACAGCGTATTCTTAAGCTTCAGTAAACTTCTCTTGAACTTATTTGGTTATTTGAGGCTTCACTAAAGAATGTGAGCTAGAAAAATGGCAGGGTTACAGGGAAATGCTTTCATGTCTGAGCATTGACATGTGATATAGTGGGAGCGAGAGTGAAGCATATGTGGTGATGTGATCTTGGGGAATGAGACAATTTGCGTGACTCTCAACCTGTATGACTAGATATTTATAGTAAAAATGCTAAAACAAAAACAAAAAAACTTGTACTTGAAACAACTTCTAAGTATGTTTAAAGTTTTAGAATATAATAAAAAATAGGGATTAGAATTTAGTACATTAACAAGAATTATTTTGATTTGAAAAGTATGGACCCTACCCTACCTCTCTGGTCTGTGGTAGTCACTTTTATTCTCTTCAGAGACTTGTCTGTAAAATGGTTAGAAATGAGGTATAATTAAAACTGAATTATATTTTAGAATATTAAAGAATCAGGTGGCTCCCATAGCTTAGTGGTTAGAGCGCCAGCCACATATACTGAGGCTGAAGGGTTCAAACCCAGTTTGGGCCAGCTAAAACAACAATGACAAGTGCAACAACAAAAAAATAGCGGGGCATTGTGGTGGACGCCTGTAGTCCCAGCTACTTGGGAGGCTGAGGCAAGAGAATCGCTTAAGCCCGGGAGTTTAAGGTTGCTGTGAGCGGTGAAACCACAGCACTCTACCCAGGATGACATAGTGAGACTCTGTCTCAAAAAAAAAGAAAAAAAAAAGATTCAAGCAAATAAATTAATAAACTACGTTTTATGTTTCATAGATAAAATCATTAGTCTTTATGTATCAAAATGTTAACTTGTATGTATCAGTATAGAGATGTGACTATTAGACCTAAATTATGTAATATTTGAATTTCCAAATTTAGTTTATTTTAAAAAGTTGAGTCATAAAATATTAAAATTACTTAAACTAAATTTCTCTTATAATAATTCCTTTATTTGCCTAACAATAAGATTCTATCAGTGACAGGCTTCCTTTTTTCCTTTCCTTCTGCTTTTACTAAAATTTTGTCTTAAAGTTATAGCATATTAGCAATAAACATTCAGTAAAGGAGTAGCTGAAAAAGGAAATAGGAATCTCTAATTAGCACTTATCTTTGGGATAACTTTTATAAAATTTGAGTTTTAAACACCCCTTGTTCATTCAAAACTTAAGATTCAAACTCTTTGTTACACTCTGAATCCAAGTGAAGAGAACTTGTTTTGCTATCAAGTTTGTACTTGAGAGTGGGAATAGCTTATGTTTTTCAAATGTATTCTAAACAAAAATATAGTTAAGGAATTCTTACATAACTAAGACCATTTTCTGGTTTGTTTGTTTGCTTGCTTGTTTGTTTTTATATTTTTAACCTGAGCTTACATAGGTTTTCTTTGATCCCAAGTGATACAAAGGAAATCTTTAAAATCTTTGAGTTGTTTGAAATGCCTCATTCCTCTATTTTAAAGTTAATCTTAATCAAAGGGACCAGGGTATCAGTGATACAAGTTTTTGAGAGAACCTTTTTATTTTTATTCATTCATTTATTTAGAGACTTTGAGAACAATGTGTCACTCTGTGGCCCTCAATAGAGTGCCATGGAGTCATCATAGCGCATAGCAACCTCAAACTCTTCGGCTCAAGTGAGCCAATCTTTTTTAAAAATTGTTTTAATTAAATCAAATTGATATGAGGGTGCGATTTTTAGGTTACATTGTTCTTCTGGGGTAAAGTTCCATTTGTTGAAGAGCCCCTCGCCTAGGGGGTGTGTTATACACCCTCACAATGTGCACATTATGGGAGATCTTATCTGTCCCTCCTTCTGCCGAGTGACCTCTCTCCACACCCATCTCACTTCTGTCTACCCCTGAAGTGGACTATATTAGTGTTTTATTGTTCGTATAAGCATGTAATTGTTTATATATTGATTTCACA
This sequence comes from Perodicticus potto, assembly GCA_963574655.1. Lineage (NCBI taxonomy): Eukaryota > Metazoa > Chordata > Mammalia > Primates > Lorisidae > Perodicticus > Perodicticus potto. The sequence continues at coordinate 36,862 of CAUYRH010067624.1, read as the reverse complement.
TTAGTATGGAATACATTGAAAAAAACTCTTAGGGGGACTTGTGCAAATGCTCAGTTGAACTTTTCAAATATAGTACCCAAATCTAGAAATAAATATGTATTACTATATATAAATTTCATTGCCTTCTAAAATGTATTATACCAAAAACATAATTCATTTTATGCTTTGAAGCTGGAGTTAGAAAAAAGTTTTATTGGGGGGGGGGGTTACATGGTGACGTCTGTACAATAGTATTAATTTGGATTGCAGGTTTTCTTTGGAACAGTTCAAGGGGCTTTGTGTTGGCTTGTTGCCCGTAGCTCAGTGGTTAGGGCGCCGGCCACATATACCTGGGCTGGCTTATTCGAACCCAGCCTGGGCCTGCTAAACAACAATGACAACTACAACAAAAAAATAGCAAGGCACTACGGTGGGCACCTATAGTCCTAGCTTCTTGGACAGTGAAGCAAGAGAATTACTTGAGCCCAAGAGTTTGAGGCGTTTGCTGTAAGCTGTGACACTACGCCACTCTACCCAAGGCAACATGGTGAAACTCTGTTTCAAAAACAAAAACAAGATGTCATGGGTACGTCCTTTTTCATTCTTTTTACCTTCCTTTTTTTCCTACTTAACCTTCTTGAAAAGGATATAATCATTTATCACTGCAAGAATAGGCATTGCAGATATGTGAATATCAGACCACCTCTCACACCAAGAAGTATGATAGATCCTATAAAATTTAACCTTTGCTATGTCAAAACATGTGGATAAGTTAAGATCTTAGTGACAAACGTTACATATCTTTCATAAGCTCCTAGCTTTCTAAAATCTGGATCTCGCCGTAGTTTTCCTAGACACTATCTCTGAGTGCCTGTTATCAATGTCAGCAGTAACTATCATTGCAAGTATAATCAGAGATTGGGAAGAGTAATTGTTTTCAAAAGTTATACTTCTTTGATCTAAGTAAAAGGTACATTTATGTACAATTAGGGATTACTTTAGATATTTTTGACAGTTACTTTTTCCTGTATAGGGGATCTAAGCTTAATCTATAATGATGAATTGATTTAACTGACTCCTGTAACGCCAGGAGATTGTGGGTGTGTACTACCAAGGCACTGCACTTGGCAGAGGAAGAAATGAATATTGCATTGCCTAATATCCCATGGGGATAGGAAGGAGGAGTGCATAATGTTCCTTCACTGTGATTGAGGGCTGTGTTGACTGTAATGCATGAGGGAATGTGAGTAGAGGCTATTAAGTAGAGTACATACTTTGTTGATTAGAATTCTTGGTCATTGACGAAGATATCCAGGAAAGCAAGTACTGTTGGGTGACTAACCAAGGCAGGTGCCTTAACTTAGCAACCAAATGAAGAATTTACTCATTTCTTTTCTCTAGCTTCTCAACTTTTTTCTCACCTTTTTCATTCTCTTGTAGTATAAGACACTGTCAGTGACAGATCTTTGCAAAGTCTAAGTGCTGAATATTACTAATAGCATTGTGATAATATCTCTTACAGTTTCTCTTTGTAAGGCAAGGGCTACCTTGTTGATACCATGTTGCTAATATAACTCAGAACTGTGATACAGTGACCTGCTTAGTAAATAAACTACTTTCTTACTACCAATAATTTTATAAGCTTAGTTTTCATTGTTGCTCTGTAACCAAAGTATCAGAATACCTATCTCCTGGCTCGGCGCCTGTGGCTCAACGGGCTAAGATGCCAGCCACGTACACCTGAGCTGGTGGGTTCGAATCCAGCCCAGGCCCGCCAAAAACAACAATGATGGCTGCAACCAAAAAATGGCCGGGCATTGTGGCGGCACCTGTAGTCCCAGCTACTTGGGAGGCGGAGGCAGGAGACTCGCTTGAGCCCAGAAATTGGAGGTTGCTGTGAGCTGTGATGACATGGCACTCTATCCAGGGTGACAGCTTGAGGCTCTGTCTCAAAAAAAAAAAAAAAAGAAGAAGAATACCTATCTCCTCCAGTGTTTGTTTGCAAATTTGTTTGGGGGGGGGGGGGACCAATACTCCTGAACATTTGTCATGGAAATTTTCATTATAAGATTAGGTCGTGGGTGGCGCCTGTGGCTCAAAGGAGTAGGGCGCTGGCCCCATATGCCAGAGGTGGTGGGTTGAAACCTAGCCTGGGCCAAAAAAAGATTAGGTCATGAGTTTTGTTATAAAGGAATAGAAATGTTTAAACTCACTTTAAATATTTCCCTCCTACATTTTTGTCAGAAGTGTTGCAATCTCAGGTTGAGTGTCTGGAATAAGAAACCGGTGGATTTTTCCTCTCTACAGACATTTAAAGTTAAAGATACCTCAGATGAGTGTTGCAGGTTTTATCTAACCCGAGTTATAGCATCCCAAGTCTTTTGGGGATACCACAATATAGTAACATACTTCATGACACACATTGTTCCCTGATGGGAATGTCAGGACAGCTGCCTTGTGTTCACACTCCACAAGACTAGAGCCAGAGCATTTATCGATCTTCACCTAGGAGGTTCATTCTGGCTGACAGCCTAGAGAAAGTCTACCATTCAGGGATGGTAATGGTCAACTAGGACTTCCCTAGACTTTTAGCTTTGAGACTTACGATAAGTGTGTCAAAGATGCCTTGGTCTTGAAGAGCCCTTAAATATGTTATGATATGCTTCTATCTTCTGTGACTTAATCATAGTTTGTAATGTATCCATTTATAACTATATTCTTTCAGCCAGGTCTATATTTTGAGCCTAACAACACTGTTAGGATATCTGTATTGGGATATTTTTCAAGGGATTTTAAGCAGTAAAATATTATAGCATATTTCTCATATTCTTAAATTCTGATATAAATATCCTTATTCCTTCCAATTTGTTATTACCTTATTTTTTATCTTTTTACAGCCATCTCTCAAAATTTTATTTCATATAAACAAATTTCTGAAGCCAGACATAGCAAGACGTTCATAATTTGAACTGTTTGAACTTCTGAATAACTAATGCAAGTTTTCAGTGTATAAAACAACTCCCTCTACATTTGTGAAATACCTAACCCTAATGTTTTCTTACAGTCTGAGTAGTTTAAAGTTGCTTCCTTGCCAAAAATAATATTATTGCATATTACAAAAAGTATAAGTAAAATAAAATGGGATCTGAATTTCATTTACTTTTTTCCATACAACTTTATGATGTTTTATTTTATATCAGAGAATGTGATGTATCACAGTATTACTTAATCTAAGTCGTTAGCGATGTTGACAGGTGTTTGTGTGCAGGTGAAACATTTATTTTCCTATAAAGTCTAACTTTTGGAAAATTAACTTGCATGTATCTATTTCATGAAATAAAATAAATCTAACTTTGCCTATAAATATTTGAAGTCTCATAGAAAATTTCAGTTTATTCATCATAACCCCTCTTAGTATATGATACCACATTCATTTAGATTCATTTAGAATTTGGTAACAAAATACAACTGCAACTGTTAGGAGAATGTTCTAGTTAGAGTAGAGTCAAGACAGTGACCTACATTCTAGGAGTAGATCTCCTGTCAAGAACTCCTATTGTTAAAGTAAAATGATGCATTTTAAAATCCTCTATTGCAAACCAAAAGTATTTCAGAAACTCTGGGGCCCATGGATTTATTATGCTTTGCATTTAAATCATCATGTATCACATGATTATATTTTTTAGATGATCTCTAGTCTAGTTATTTTGTTATGGCTAAAATAATTTAGCTTGTTTTTGATACAGAACTATCTAATGTGAGCTTTCTGTCCTCCTTTAAAACATAACTCTATTCTTTGTGTGGGAGAAAGCTCTTGTTAAAGACAAAATGTTCACCTGCATTCCAATGTGAAATCTGTAATAAATAAACTGACCTGCTTGAGTTAGTTTTCACACTTAATTTTTTTAATAGTAATTTTTGGTTGAGTTTAAGGAAGGCTGGAATTTTAGCCTATTTTTTAGCATTGTATAGTCGGATATTTTTTGTCACAGAAAAATAAAAGTCTGCCTTTTCTCTGAAATCTGCTAATCGCCATACTTTCTGCTTTAAAATATGTATCCCAGTTTCTGGTCTCTATTCAAATTTTCCTAGTATATACATTAATATATAGTACATTTCATTATGGATGACCAAAATGCTTTCTATGTTATTGATAAAATGCATATGGTTCCCTAGTTTATAATCAAATCAAGCAAAGGGCATAATGAATAAAAACTAGTATTTTCCAGATTCACTTATTTCCTAGAAATTTCCTCCCAGAAATCATATTTGTTATAATAAGGTTATTTATAAACTATGACATTTAAGGCTTACGGCGGGGGAAACTCTTTCATTTATTTCATTGTTAAAATATTTCCACTAATGCCAAGGAAAATCATACCTTAGAAACAAAATAAGATGAAATTTTATAAACTGCCTAAGAATATGCTTGCATATTAGTTTCTGGAATGATTGCTACTGGTTTGGAGAAAAGGATAAAAAGCCAATTGCTGTCATTCATTTTGCAGTAGCAGTTAGTATTCAAAATTTTAAAACAGAAAATAGTGCAACTACAGTCATACTTAAAATATATTGAATCTTGGCGGTTGTTTCTTTCCTACAGCAATAGTGAGAGTGGTTCCTGGGGCCCTTATAAACTATGAGGAAAGTAGAATTTTGTGTAATGAATTTTATTTTGCAGACTGTATTTCAATTTGCATTCATTCTACTTAATAGAGGGTATATGTAATATATAATGATAAGATCACTTATAGTTTAGATTTTTGATTTTGAGCTGCTGACAGGACATATATGTTAAAATGTCCTGAGGCAGGAGAAGCTGCAGAAATGGAACTTAAGACGAAGTAGAATGTAGCAATATAGGCAGAAAAAACAGAGCAGGAAGTTCAAGGACAAGGCCATTGGATATTGCTCAAGATTTAAAATGATAGAATTAAGTGGATCTGCCAAGAAAATGGAATAAAGGTTGCAGAGATAGAGAAGGTTAGACTAATGGAAACAGAGTAAGGACAAGAGTATTGCCATCAGGGTTGATAAATGAAGAAATGTAAAGAGAGTGAGTATTGAAAAGGAACCACTGACTTTCATTTTTGAAGGAACAGTTTTATTAGATGGTGAGTAAGATTGTAGCAAGTGAAGGAATGAGATGGGGTAAGGCTTGAGTATCCTCTGGCAGTGAAAGGAAAGAAAAAGGTGAATAGCCTGAGGACTAGCAGGCCAGGGAAAGAAGTATTTTAGGTTGGGTGAAAAGTAAGCATTTTTTGTAAGTAATTAAAGAAGAAGTTGACAAAGAGAAAGATGAAGATGTACTTGGGAAGGAAGAGTGAGATGGTAAAGAAATGTAGTCAAGATCTAGAGCAGCGCTATCCAATAAAACTGTCTGTGATGATGGAAATATTCTCTATCTGCACTGTTGGGAACCCCACGAGACTGTTGTACACTTAAAATGTGATGCCTAAGGCAACTGGAACACTAAAATTTTAATTTCATTTAATGTGAATTAAGTTAAAATTTAATAGCCACCTGTGGCTCTTGGCTTCTTTGTTGGGTAGCAAAGATCTAGTGTATAAATACAGTAATTAATAAGCAAGAGAAGAGGATTGGACATTGTGAGAACTAAGGGACGAGTTTCAAAAAAAGGTTGAAATAGAGATGATAGTGTTTGAAGGAAGTCTTGGTCAAATAGTTTCATTCTTTTTCATAAAATAGATAGTATCATCTGCCAAGAGGGGTCAGGCAGGGAGCATGGGAAGGTTTTTGGCAACGCCCTGTGGGAATTTCCAGTGGAGAGTCTAAGACAGGTGAGAGGAATCTCAGCAACACTGCCAGGCCCCGCAGAGGTGAGGGTGTGCGTTTGTCTGGGGTCGCCTCTTCCTTGTCTGGTGACTTTTTTTAGTAGCGTTCAGGGGAGAACTTGTTCTTAATTCTTGGAAAGGCTAAAACACTGGTGAAGTAAATAAATGCTGGCCATGAGATCTGTATGAAGTAAGGACAGAATTTTAAATGGAAATAAGAAGGGACGTGGATAAGGACTCCAGAGCCGGAGGGAGAAGAGCAGACCTCTTAGACGTCAGAGTCTTGCAATGTAAGCAAGGTCATAAAATTTTCGTTTGTGCAAACTGCAGATTTTGGAGCTGGAGTTTTCAACAGGAAATGGGATAAGAAAGAAGCCCTGAGATTAAGAAATGTCAGTCATGAGAGGAATATATAGGGCTGAGGCACGTAATTTCCAAATTTAGAGAGAGTTTTAAAAATTATTTTTGTTCCAATTTGCTTGCACTGTATCTTTGCTGAAAATTCACTTGCAAATATATCTTTGCTGCAATTCGAAAGTATAGTCTTTTCTTAAATAATCCAAATTTGAATAGTAAAACTGGGATTTAATCTTAATATTTGCAGTGATATCCAAATTTATAAAAACTAAATTCAGAGCCAATAGGGACCTGTGAAATTATGTTATATAAATTTTGGGTCTTACAGATAGGGGACTATACTCTCTAGTTCAAGGTTACATGGCCAGTGAGTGGTAGACTTGAGACTGATTGCAAGTCTTCCCAGATCCCCTTTCCCTGGGCGAGAACTCGAGCAGTGCAGTTCCACTCTGAAATCTCCAGTGGGTATCTAACAGTTTGTACTCTAGAAACACTTGAATGCAGCATGGAATATTACCTACAAGACTTTCTTACATTAGTTTTTCTGAATTGGCACTTCCAAATTACTATTGAGTTGACCATACTGAAAGAAGAATCTTGCTAAGCCAGCATTCTACTGTATCTTACATCAGAGTTTTCTCATTCATAATTCTTTTGACATTTAACACTAAGAAAAAAGATGAGTAGACAAGACTTCTAAATGTTAATAAATGTAACAGAATCCGGAATTATATTTTGGACTAGGTTCAGCTGGGAAGAAGTTTGTTAATCAGCAGCTGTTTTTTCACTTTTTAAAAAGTACCAAGTGTTGTGCCTCTCTGCCAGCTCTAATCTCCCACTTCCTCCCCTGTACCCTTCTCTCTTCCTGTGAATGAAGAAAAATACCTAAAGAATATGATCTAAGAAAAAGAGGACATTGTTTTCAAAAAGTATTAGAACTGTGTGAGATTACTGCCACTTCTCTTTTCACACAGAATAATATATCGAGAAATATACTGAAGCAATTGGCCATAATCCTGATTATTATTTATAAAATAATGTGTTCTGTGTGGCAATACCAGAAGTAAACTTTAAATTGTCTGTTTTTACATGGATCTCAAATTTTTAAATACAACGACTAGACATACTAATCAGTAACTTTGCTAAAACATGTAAGTAAGAATTTATAAGTTTATGAGTTGGAGAGTTCAGGCCTTTGGTTTTTGTGACACCTATTTAATTTAAGGGGCTTCTTTATGAGATCAACAACTCCAGAACCTTTGCTTTCATTTCTTACAAAGACAAGCACAGTGAAATGGGATTATCTGCTTTAATAAACTGAACCAAAGCACTGTTCAAATGATCAAAGAATACCTTCAATTTCATTTTAATTCTTTAATTCCTTTTTGTCATGGGGATGTTTTGATACGATAGCATTTGGCATACATGTGACAGGAAATTGGCATTCCCTAAGATTTCGGGGATTGACTCCTTTAATATATTTACTAAAATTAATATTAGTCCTTTCACTCCCTCCCTCTCCTTTTATTTTTCCTCCCCAAGAGGGACTCTGTTTTAAGTAAATTTAAGAGATACAGAGATAAAAGGTATCTTTCCTAATAGGAGCTGAGACATTGGTTCTCAAAATATGGTTCCCAGACCAGCATATCTGTCACCTGAGGACTTATTAGAAAAGCAAATTCTGAAGTTCACTACCCCTGGACCTTGAGAGTCAGAATTCTCAGGGATGAGACTCAGTGATCTTCATTTTCACAAGCCCTCCAGAGAATCCTGATACACACTCAAGTGGAGAACCACTGGTTTATGGGCTATAACTTCATACCTTCTAAAAAAGAATATAGATAAAACTCACATATAAAAAATATTCATCATTTTAAAGTGTACAATTCAGTGGATTTTAGTGTATATACAAGGTTATGCAACCTCACAAATGCTTAATTCTAGAACATTTTCATGCTCCAAACAGAAACTCTGTACCTATTAGCAGTCACTTCTCATCCCCAGTCTTCACTCCCAGTCCCTGGCAATTACTAATTACTTTTTGTCTTGATGGATTTGCCTATTCTGGATAATTTATAAAAATGGAATCATAAAATGCATGGCCTTTTATTTCTGGTTTTCACTTAGCATGATGTTTTTAAAGTTTATCCATGTTGTAGCATTATCAATGCTTCATTTTTTCTGTGATAGAATAATATCTATTATACAGATATATTCATTTTGTTCATTTATCAGTTAATGGACATTTAGGTTGTTTCTACTTTTTGGCTGTTACAAAAAATGCTGCCATGAACATTGATGCACAAATCTTTGTATGAACATACATTGTCAAACTTTTTAGGTATATAGAGTCAAGTGTCATTATTTGTGGTAGTTATGTGCATAAAGTCACTGCAAACTGTATTGGTGAATACTGAATCATTGCTCTCAGGAGAAATACAGGATTAGGTTCCTGGTTCCAACATTTTCATCAGTTGATCAACGCATAACCTTGTTTTGTGTGTGTTTCCATTAAAGGCACCTTACCTTACATATATATTACTGGTTCATTAACATGGAACCCATGTCTAACAGCACTGTAACTCGTGCCTGAATGAGAATTACTTAACAAGCATATTTTTCCCTGTGAGGTACATTACAGCCTTCTTTCACTTAGAAACAGTAGGCACCACTCAGGCACAACACTTGGGGACAACTTTAAACAGTTAAGTAGAAGACGTGAAAAACACAGCACTAGCTAGACCTCAAAAGGGACACTTGTTTTCAGCATGGCAGTCAAACACAAGCATGTAATCAACTTTCACCACTCTGCAAACTCTCATGTCTGAATGACTGTGGAAAGCACCACAAAGTGGGGATGACAAAAATTATAGTGAGTAGGAGAATTAATAAATAATGGGGAGCAACTATGTTAGGAGTGGACTTGCTGGATCGTATGGTAATTCTACGTTTAATTTTTTAAGAAACTACCAACCTGTTTTTCATAGAGGATACAGTATTTTACATTGCAACGTACTTGTGTTCTGATTTCTTTCTATACTTGACAACACTTATTTGGAGTGTAGCCATCCTGGTGGATATGAAGTAGTACCTTACTGTACGCCTGCCACAACACCAGGCTAGTTTTTCTATTTTTAGTGGAGATGGGGGTCTCAGTTTGCTCAGGTTGGTGTCAAACCCCTGAGCTCAAGTGGTCCACTTGCCTCAGCCTCCCAGAGTGCTGTGATTATAGGGGTCAGCCACCTTGCCAGCCTGCTTTTTCCTTTCTTAAAATGTGTACATATTTTTTGGCACCCTCTGTATATTCTGAATACTAGACCCTTAGATATTAGATATGCGAATTTTTTTCTCCCATTCTGTGACATTTGTTTTACTTTATTGATTAATGTCCTTTTATCCACAGAAGTTTTGTTATTTTAATGAAGTCCAAATGTATCTATTTTATTATTTTATTGCTTGTGCCTTTGAAATTTTTGAAATGCTATCTTTGTCCAGTTAATTAGTACATCCTGGTAAAAGAATTGTTTACGCATTTTTATTAGCAAAATCACAAACAGTTAGATTTCATGGTTTCCATAAATTATCACTTATTAGCTAAGGAATGTCATTTGTAAATGTAAAGCAACTGTTTGCAGGTTTTAGTGTTGTGATTGTGAAATTTTTAAACACAAGGGCCATACATTTATAAAAAGCAGTGTCAAATTCATTTAACAAACTGCTGTTTTTGTTTAGGAAAATTAAAGAAAAGCACTTATAATTGCTTTGACTAATATTTTCCTCTTTAAAAAAGCAAGCTGACTCTTTTAAAAACAATGAACTTTCTGCCCTAAAAGTAGGGTCTCAAGAGACATTTGTGAAAGAACACGAGAATCCTCGAACTTGGAAATAAACATGGATTAGTGTTTATTTGCATTAGTTTAAATGTAGTAGCACAATGTGTAAGAAAACTGAATCTATAACACTTAAGTTAGGCTAAGCAAGCAAATAATATCAGCTAACATGGCTTTAATCTACTAAGTAATTTAAAATCCAAAAGATCAAAGGAAGTTATAACTAAAAACAGTCCTTCATGCAATTTCCCTGTAGAAGCAGGAAAAGGCTAGAAATTACATGTCACCTTCATATCCTGGTTTGCTGACCTTGTGCTCAGATCAGGCCCCTCTGTATGCCAGCTGTTACCATTATTAAGACCTTCCCCTGAGGGGTTGAGTAGGAGAACAGTTCTCCTGTCCTATTGGAGAGCAAACACTGCCAGTTCCAGCCCCTGACACGCCTAATTCAAAGCGATCTGTGTGTGCTCGTCACTGGGCCTGCCCTGCCACTCTACGGAGCTGCTCCTGCCAACTCTGCTTTCTGTTGGGCTGCGTTTTGCAGTCGGTGACCGCTGTTGCTGCTGCAATCATTTGCAGCCCAAACTGAGCCAAAAAAGTTTCCTTTTTTAACATAAAGGTAATATACTTACTCTTGCTTCCATATGTGTGAATTTGTTATTTGGAGAGAATTTATTGAAAAACCGACCTTTGTTTCTAGGATTGTATTTAAAATTCCAGCTGGTTTTTTTCAGTGTAAACTTTGAATGGGATCTTAAAACATTTAAAACTTGTGAAGTTTATTTGAATGAAGAGTTTAGCACAGTAAGGTAAGATCACGGACATTTCTTAAGTTTATTAAATTGTACTTTCTTTAAAGTTGGAAGGAAACCTGAGATTTACAACAGTTTGTTGTTTGGTACTTTAATATTCTTGTTTAACCACTATCTGAATCAGAAAACTTTGAAAAGATGGGCTTGACATTACCAGTGATAGAAAAATAGATGTAAAATCTTAAGACTCATTTTAATCACTTTAGTGAATTAAATATTGTAAGAAAATAGAAAACTCTTAACATCTTCCATTCTGTAGGAAGTTTGGTAAAGATATTCCCTTGGAAACTAAGCTTCGACAGAAAGCTTAATTCTTGTCGAAGTTCATTTCAAACACACAGCTTGATACACACCCTAAAGTTGTATTTGAGTTGGTTAAATGTTTCACTGTTGTGTAGAATTTAATTCTAAAATGGTAACTATATAATGATTGGATTTACTACTTAAAGTGTAAGTCAAAATACATTTATTATATTGGCTTTTACTTAAGACGCGTATAGTTAATTTATATACAACTGGGTAGAAAAATTCAGACTAACTTTTGAAATATTTTTATGTCTTGTTGTAAAATATAAACTTAAAAATAATTAAAAATTTATTGAAAACTGAGGTATTTCATGGACATCATTGACTGACTGGGAATACCTTTCTTCAGTGATAATGGAAAAAATAGACAGCACACTTTACAATTTGCTACACAAACCGGTATTCCTGTTGAAAGAAAAAGAATGAAAATACATCTTTTTTTTTTAACCACAAAAGAGTTATTTTAGATCATAATATTTATAATTAAGAAAACTTCAGTTCCCTTTCATGGCTAGGGAAATCACTAAACTATGTAAATAATCTCTAAGCTAATGAGTGTTTCACTTGTAGGTTGTGGGTTTCCTACTTCCCATGGTTTTAATGTCTGTAATACATTTCTGCTTTTTAAAATGTTAAAATAGTTGTTTTTGCATTGCTTTAATTTTTAGTTTTACAAATCCAACAGATTATCTTAGAATGCTTTCATTGCCAAAATATTCCATATTGGAATGTTTTATTGGATTATACTTTATTTGGAACCATTTGTTTAAGTATATAAAAATAAGGTAGAGTATTTTTATGTATTTTCCATGCTTCTCTCTCTCTCTCTCCATCTTAGACCTGAATTTTAGAATTGTGAACATGAACTATCTGCATTGATTATGAAAAATACATCTCACTTAAGTGTCTGAAATGACTGACCTACAAAGCTGTCCAGAAACTACATATTAACTTTGCCTCAGTCTGGGAAACGATATGTATTATAAAATTGATTCATCCAATAATTAAATTTAATCCCACTTGTCTTTGTAGTTTATATTGAACCAGTCGTCCCTTTTTGGGAAAATCTGGTTTTCATTGTTCATTTTGGGAAATCTGCTTTTCATTGTTTGCTGTGCATCGATTCCTTACCCTCTAACTGCTTTGTGTTCTGGAGTTGGATTGAGAGTTCTCGCTGTATCATTCTCATAACTCAGCATGGGTGAAGGACAGTTTTGACATGCAGACTATAGGAATATTTCTTATTTTTAAAAACTTCCAGTTCCTGATCACATTTTGACACAGGAAATAAAACTGAGTTGTTTAGGATTAATACAAATGAGCTGCTTAGCCCATCAACCTTTTTGGAAAAAATATAAAAAATAGCAACTAAAGTAAATTAGAAAAACTGACTTGGGGAAGAGAGTGGCTCTTTTTTCTCTCCATTTTAATTTCTGTTCTCCCATTTTAATCACTGTTAAACAGGCTCATGTATGACAGGCTCACATATTTAGATTCCAAGCACACTATTCGCATGGAACACAGTAGGTGCTTATTATATGATTGGCAAGTAAGGATGTTTACCTGTTTAAGAATATGATTTAATTACCTTTGTGAGAAAACAAGAATTCCATATACCAATAGTAAATGTAATTTTAATTCATCTAATATATCCAAGAAAGCAAATAACAGAATTCACAAGCATTTATATTGATAATTCAAGTAGAGAGTAGAAAAAAGGTTTATGGATGTTCCGTGCTCTTACTAAGCTAGATTACTGATCCAATTCAAGTAAGAAAAAAATCTGTATAAATTTGATGTTTTTCTAAGCCTAAAGTAAATCTCAAGAGTTCCTTAAATAAAAGGATATCTTTAATCGTGTTTTATACAAATACCTTGAGTGATATTTCCCAAGTTGCTCAGTAACTGAAGGATACCTTTGAGTCATTATTTGCTGGGGTCTGTAGGGAAGAACTAGTTTGGGGATCTGCTGTAGGAAATTTGATTTGCTACTTCTCAAACTTCACAGAACAGCAGGGGTTGGGGCCCAGTGGCAGATACTTAACATTTGTGGGGAAAGTGTCGGTCATTCTAAGTGTAGTATACAAAAAAACACACCACTATTTAAGTCAAACAACTTTTAAGTGCCTTATGGTGATTGATCTCCATTTTTGGCCTTATGAAAGACATTTTTAAAAATTCTCTTAATGTTCTTTTGCCTCACAATATGTAGGAGTAGAATTTTCTTGGTTTGATGGTTTTTTTCCTTTGACATGCTAAGTTCTAAAGTTTTGAGATGGATGAAATGTTAAGCATTCATGGTGTTTTCAGATGTGCTTGTGATCTGTTGAACAGTATGTTTCCCCTGGGGAAGAGCTATAGTGATGCACACAGTTTGCTCAATTTGAAAGCCACCCATTTTGTGATTGTAGTTCAGACAAAATAGTTTCAAGTGAAATCTCATGGCCTAAGAACAGACTTATCATATCTTGGGGGTCCTGTTTATTACCTGTTTATTATCTTATGATTCTTGTTTGGTAATGATGTGAGGCTAGGTAGCAGGCCTGCTATCTGAAGATTTTCTGACCCTAGAATTCGAAATTTAAGATGTTTAAAATGCCACCAGAAATTTTTTTCCCTGGGAATGGAACTTAAGGGAATGTGTGTTTTTTTTGTGAGATGAGCTTGAAACTTCATTTTAGAAACTGACTACAGTCGGGGAATACCTTTTTGAGTGTTAAGTAAACTCATTAGTCAAATTAGCGATTTCCTGAACTTTCTTCAAAAGATCTGTAAGTAATTGAGGCTGTGTGACAACTTGTTTCACATTTCTATATCATTGTTCCACATGAATTCTGCACCGTTGTCTTGCTTGAGCTAGTATCTTATTAAGACTTTGTCCTTGCCATACCCCATCCCCACACTATCAACTTAAGTAACCTCTTTTCATTGTAACCAAAAAACCCAAGTGGAGATAGTTTAAATACTAAACTTCACTAAAAGAATTTTTTAATATGCAACAGTATTCTACATTTCTAAGCAGTATGTTCTGAATGTTGGATATTTTGACTGGCAGTTGATTGCACTTATAAATTGATTAGGATTAATTGTGTAAAGTATAAATCATTGGTTCTCAGCCCTGGCTGCACATTAAAATCAATTGGGTAGCTTTTAAAATGCTAATGCTCACACTTCACCTCAATATGAATTAAATCAGAACCTCAGAGATCATAGCCCTGTTCCTATACGCATATATTTTTTATATTACCAACGCGATTCTAATGTTCAGTTAATGATGAGACTGCTGTGATAGAATTGTAATTTTGTGAACATTTGTTGTATTCAAGACTTGTAGAAATGTCTTGGCTATGTTTTGGATTAGGTAACTATTTAATAGGAGGACTTTGTAGAATTTTTTTTCTTGACCATTGTTTGACATTTCTGATTATAGAAAGCCTCTCTAGTTTTATTTCGTATATTCTTCATTATACAGTTTAGCACAATTCTCCAGACTTAGCTTAGGGTTCAAAAGAAATTAGTGCAGCTTAGTGGAATTTATACTCATCTGAAATGAGAGCACAAAGATAAGAAAACTGTCTGTGTCATTGATACTGATCGATACATTTATAACATGAGTGGTGGATATTGTATAGAATAATTTTTGTGGATGAATTTGGAAAAGAGATCTCTGCAAACTTCTTTAGTAATTGCAGCACTGTGTCATGCTTCTTAAATGTATGTGTAGTGTTTAGGAAGTTAAGTATTTATGCTAAACAGAGGTTGTTGACATCATATCCCAGACTGTGAAAAGATACACTTCATTTTATACCCAAATTTCTCTTCCCATATAGATCTATTACCAAAGGTACACTGGACATTAAACTGAGAAAAATGAAATTGATGTTTAACACTGAAATTGCTATCATCTCTACATGTATGAATCTCTGCTTTGACAACCTATCTCATTTCTAGCAATAATTTTGCTTTCCAAGTTCAAGACTTTCAGATTTTCTATGGCAGATATACTGTAATATCTTCCTAAGATTATTTTATTTTTATAATTTTTGTTGTTAATCCGAGAGGAAACTTTATGTGGCAATTTTAATTTTTATTCTGTATAATTTATGTGTTTGTAAATACCATGAATAGTTTTTGTAAAAGCTGAAACATAAAGCGTTTGCAATTTGTCCTTATTGGCTCCTGTATCAACATACAGGGTGGCCATAAACTTCATGTGCAATTAAAATATTTCTCTTTTTTTATTGCACACTAACTTTATGGCCACGTTGTATATCATGTGTGTGATCATATTAAAAGAGTTTATGTACAAATATTACATTTCATTTTCAAAGATGCCCTTTATCATAGGTTGAAACTACCCACTTGATAATACAAGCTTAATAGTAAAAACAGTAAGTTTTTTTAAAATTACTTTTTATTAAATCATAACTTTGTACATTGATGCATTTTGCGGGTTCAGGGTAAAAACAGTAAGTTTTTATTGTAAGAAAACTATAAGCTTTCACTTTCAGATCTCCTGATACTCAGGTTGCTTTCTCATGTGTGGAAGCGCTGACGCCTAGTAGGCTCTTCTGATTGAGTGTTTCGGGCCTAGGTCTTCAAAGGCATATCGTTGTTTCTTGGGGGAAATGGCTTCCAACTTATTGCAGTTTATGCTTAAAGAGAATACTAGCAATAAAAATACCTTATAATAATTGTATAGTTCTTTACAACATGTAAAATGTTTATAAATGATTAGGTGAAGCTTTTTATAAGTTCTTACTGAAGAAAAGTTTAATGGTAGAAAGTTTGTGAACTCAAAGAAAAATAAGAAACTTTGTCTCAAAAAGAAAGATCATATTTCTTTATTTAAGATTACCCATTTTAGTTCCTTAAAATTGCCTGATTCTTTGATTAGAAATTCTTCTGTGAGGTTGCAATTACATTATTTTGAAATAGTCCAAATACTATATAACAACAAAGATCAATCCATTGCCTTGCTTTTTCAAGTTTGCATAGCATGATATATGTATAACTCCTCTCCTTAATTTAGTGAACTATGTCTCTGATACTCTAAAATGCTGAATTGTGCCTTTTAAAGTTATCTTGGGAAATACTGAATCCAGAGGCTATTTTTCATCAGGACCTTCAAGTAGAATTTTATATCAGTAGCTTCTAGTGGTCCTACAAAAGCTAGGTGAACTTGGCATTGTCTTAGGTATCTTGAGGTAGTGGAAAAGCCTTTCTTTAGAGTGATACTGATGTGGGGCTGAATCTCAGACATACTATTTGGATAACTTAATTTAATATTTTTGACTCAGTTTTCTCTGTAATAAGTATAATAACATCTTCATAGCAGTATTGTGATGAAAGTGCATGACATAATGAGATGTTTAGGGAAAAAATACTCCTACAGGCAAAACCTGGCTGATTTTCTTCTACTGTCCAGCTTTTATAGCCCCACTGCAGAAATGCCAGAAAAACCGTAGTTCTTTGTCATTTTCTCTTGGCATTAAGAGAAGCTGTTTATTTCTCTGGCCATAGCGCTAAAAGTTAATAGGCCAACCTGGCACCAGTGATCAGAAATGAGTCCATTATTTTAGGGTAAGCATCACGCAACTTTAAAGGAACCATTTTATATTAAAACAGGTTTAGTAAATAATGGATATGGGTATCTTCAGACTGCCTTTATTCCTTGTATGAAAAAAGACTTGGATTTCTTATACCCCCATTTTCTAATATCTGGTACCACTTGAGAGAGAAAAAAAAGGAACTCACGTGGTTAATTGGGCAGAGTGATTCCATATGTATGGGTTCATATATATGAGTTTCACTAAAAGTGTTAAAGTCCCGTCAGTTGTTATTTCCCTGTCCCAAACAGTTTGAGAGTCAAGAGATAAGTAATAATTAAACTTGACAGCCTGGACAACATAGTGAAACCCCTTGTCTACAAAAAATTTAAAAATAAGCTGAGTGTGGAGGATCGTACCTATACTCAGAGCTACTCCAGAGGCTGAGGCAAGAGAATCACCTGTGCCCAGAAGTTGGAGGCTGTAGTGAACTGTGATCGAGCCACTGTACACCAGCCTGGGCAATAGAGCAAGACCCCATCTCTAAAAACAAAACAAAACAAAAACCTTGATTATCAGTTAGAATATATACATATGTGTGTGTGTGTATTTTCTCTGCCTTGATTAGAAAAATGGGCCTTTATTTCTCTGTCAGCTATTACTGTTTGTCTACTTTGGGGGTCCATTCTGGTTTAATTGTGCAAAGTGCTTCTTTGGGCTTGTCTTGTCATTACTTAGGCATAGCCCTCTTGTAGCCTCCGCATCTTGTTTGTGACCTTGCCTAGCTGCAGGCAAAGTGTGTTCCAGGGACCAGTGACATGGGTGTGTTGTTGGAGTGAGTGTTGGAGGCTTGTTGCTCTACTCCATATGAGCCATGTTGAATCTGCATCTTAGCTATGACCCCAAGTGATCCTTATGTTTGGAAGCATTGGTTTAGTCGGTGTTTTGCATTTTATCCAGTGAAGCTCCATTCTAGGCAGCATCACTCTTTTGAGAAAAGATGGTTGGTTACAACATACAATCTTGGCGATCCAGTCTTGCCATTTATTCTTAAATTTGGTGTTATTAATCTCTTAAAACAAAGAGTTACTCTAAAGTACATCATCTTAGTTTATGGAATGTAGTTTAGCACAAAGCTCTTATAACCTTGGCATTAGGCTTCCTAGCCTCACCATTTGTCATCAGCATGTGTCATTGAGCACCTTACTTAGACTGTATCAGGTTTTCTTTTACAAAATGGGTTGGTAATTCCTGCCACACCTGTTTTTCCAAGGGCTGTTAGGAGGATCAACTCAAGTGAGATCATATGTGAGAAAGTGCTTTGAAACTATCCGAGAGGCATACTATTATAACCGTTGATGGGGATGAAGATGATGTTCCTTCAGGCTATATGGGCCCTGTGTTTGTTAAGGATAGTAATGGCTTTGCTGAATGTTACTGTGGTAATTGGAACAGTCTGTGTGTTCTCTAAAACAGTAAAGATTTAGATTTTACCTTGGAAGTTTTCTGGCCATACAAGCACTTTTGACCTCTAATTCCAAGAAGCTGCTTTGAGGGTTTATTTATTTTTTTTTAATTTGGGTTTTTTTTTCCCCCATAGAGACAGAGTCTCACTTTGTCGCCCTCGGTAGAGTGCCGTGGCGTCACACAGCTCACAGCAATCTCCAACTCCTGGACTTAGGCGATTCCCTTGCCTCCGCCTCCCGAGTAGCTGGGACTACAGGCGCCCACCACAACACCTGGCTATTTTTCATTGCAGTTTGGCTGGAGCCAGGCTTGAACCCACCACCCTTGGTATATAGGGCTGGCACCCTACTCACTGAGCCACAGGCACCACCCTGCTATGAGGTTTTCTTAATACTCTCTAAAATGTGTTTGTATTCTGGGAGCCACTTAAATGGTTTGATTGCATCCTTTGGATAAATCGTGTGCCATTAACATCTTTTGATATATATTACAGCCATGTGCCATATTAACATTTTAGTCAATGACAGACCACATACCTATACCATGGTCCCATAATATTGTAATAGAGCTTGTAAAATTTGTAAAATTTCTTGTTATAACATAGTAATGCCAGACATTACATTTTCAATGTTTAGGTATGTGTAGTTCCCAAATATTTACCACTATGTTCATATTGCCTATGGTATTCAGTACAATAGCATTCTTTATGGATTTGTAGCCTAGGAGTAACAGGTTATACCAGATAGCCTTGGTGTGTAAGTACATTCAGTGGTGTTCACACAGTGATGAAATTGCCAATTGACACATTTCTCAGAATTTATTCTCATCATTGAGCAACACATGACTGTATGTTGACAAATAAAATTTTCATAATTCAAATAGATGCTACCATGATTATATGATAGAATTTTCAATGAGATGCTACTGTTTTCTTTGAAATATAATGATTTTCATGTATTTTATAAGTGTAAATTTTCTGAGTTCCAAACAAGTAGTAGGATGTAATTATTTTAAACTTTCTAATCACATGAACTCTGATGATTTTTTTTCTGTCTACAGATTGTATTTCTTTTCTAGAAGGTCTCTTAACGATTACAGGATTAGTCATGGTATTTTTGCCTCATAGATAATCATTCGTAATTTCAAATTTTTGTTCACATACTAAATTTTTGGAAACGGTGAGATAAAATGAATGAAACCCTTTGTCTGAATAGTTTGTTTTCATCAATTCTTGCTCTTTAGCTTTTTTTAATTTCCTGCTTTATCCAGTTATTAGACATGTTGTATAGAGTGTCATTGTAAAAGAACAGTTCTATAATTTTAAAAATATATATAAAATTCCTCTAATGAATGTCTAGTTATTCTTTAAGGTAAAATAATTTTGTTTCTCTTTTTGCATTTTAATAATAATTACCTTTTGTTCATTTCAGTCATTGTGCTAAGGAATTTATATATTGCTTTAGTAATATTTTGTTACCATGAAAAGAAACATTTAGAGTAAAATCTGAAAACAGTACAGAAAGTAAAATGTTAAAGTCTTCTCTGCTCTTCCAAGTGGCCCAGTCCAACTTTCCAACAGAAAACAATGTTACCATTTTCTTATGTCCTTCTAGAAATTATCTGTATATACCTGACTATACATATATGTATACATACATGCCCTTTTTTTTAACCAGATGGATTCATACTGTACAGGTTGTTCTGCAGCTAAGTTTTAACTGTACGGGTTGTTCTGCAGCTAAGTTTCAACCTCGTAATGTTCTTTGTACTTCTGTCCACAGTAATGCATCCAGATACAATTCATTCTTTTTTATTGTACAGAATACTCTTATTCTTATATATTACAGTATATAAGAATACTCAGAATATAAGTTCCCTATTGATGATAATTTAAATTGTTTTCAGTTTTAACTATTACAAACGCTGCAGGAATCACATTCTAATGAATATATGTAAATATATCTCTTACATATGTGTGTGTGTGTGTATATATATATTTTTACACATTGTTCAAGTATAAAAGGATAAATTCCTAGTAGAATTATGGGTCAAAGGATAAAGATATCGTAAATTTTAAGACGTTGCTGTTAGAAGGTCACACCAGTTTGAATTTCAAACTGATTTAACTCTAAAAGAAACCTAGACTTAAGAGACTAGACTTACAGACAGTGAGAGTTAAGTGACTTGACCCCGGTGCTCCAAGTTACTAACTAGTGTAATAGTCAGCTTTCACATTCAGACCTAAGTTTCTTCTAAGCTACATTTCTTGGTTGCCATTTTCTTTTCTTTTCTTTTTTGCAAATTTTTAAAAATTACTTAACTCTTGGTATCCAAAGCTGCACTGTTCAACAAAGAAGCTACTTAGTCCCCATGACCATTTAAATGTAAATTTGAATTAATTGAAATGAAATAAGATGAAAAATTCTTCTTGTCATTTGAACAAGCCACTATTTTTTTTATTGTTCAGGATTCACTGAGGGTACAAAGAATTAGGTTACACTAATTGCATTTGTTACATAAAGTTCCTCTTATAACTGTGCCCCGCCCCAAGAGGTGTGCCATACACTGTGACCCCCCCATCCCTCTCTTGGTTGCCATTTTCAAGCATAATTTTGGCTTTAAAACATCATTTCTTTTTATATTCTCATTACTCAAGCAATAGTGATAACTCTTTCGTAAACAACATGTAGTCCTTTATGGTTTTCAAAACATTTTTACATTCTTGTAGTAAAACTATGAGATGTATATTATTTATTACCCTGAATTATATATGTGAAGAACTGAGGCCCAAAGAAAAAAACTTAAATTTTAAAATGTAATCAGATGATGGTGCTTGGCCAAAGACCTTGTGTCCTCTAAACTGCAGAATCTCTAAGGACATAAAATGCTATCGGAAAAGGTGAAATTAAGGCAGAGATGAGGGATACTGGCAAATTATATTCATGAACAGGGGGAGGCACACTAAAATACCTGGCATGGGCTTATCAAACCCCAACCCAGTGCCTCAAGAGAGTTCTTTATGTCATTCTCTGTATGCAATGGCCCTGGGAAAACCGGTGATTTCAACAAAAGCTGTCTTTCAAAGTTACTTATTATATCTGACCCAAAATTTATTTTAATTTTCCACAATTTAAATATTACTATCACTGCATTTACAATCACATGCCATTAGATTTATCACAATAGTTTGGCACGAGTAAAGGGTAATAACACTCTCAGGAACTCTGCTTTGTTCCTTTTTATTATATTTGTTCTTCTTGTCTTCTTTCTGATTAGTTCCCTCTAATTAGTATTAGACTGAATTTTTTTCCTCATTTGTCTCTGTTCTAAAGAAAAGCGATCTTTCTTGATACGGTCCTTCAGGTCAACTTTTCAGGTCAGATTGAAACTCTTCTGTTGTCTTGATTACCTGAACTCCATGCAGATATATTCACTGAACCTAAATAACCCATAGACATTTCTTAATTTTTTCTGTTTTTTCTTTTTTTTATTCATTTATTTATTTTTATTTCAAGATATTAAGGGGGCACAAATGTTTTTGCTGCATGGATACCTTGTGTAGTACTTAAGTCAGGGATTTTTTTTTTAAGTCATCTGTTCCTAGATCATGAATACATTTGTGAAAATTTATGATCACTCACACTTGAATATTAAAAATGAAACACAACTATAGCCTAGGATGTTTTTGCTTTTTATTAGCTTTTACTTTTTTTTTTTTTTTTGCTTTTTTAAGAAGTCAAATTGCTCCCATTTTATGATTAAAGAAACTGAATCAGAGAAAGCTCATGTGATTTGCTTCAAATACAAGCCAAAATCTGAGTTCAAATTAGTCTTTATTAGTTCCTACTTCATTAAAGAAGTCTCCAAGTTACAAAACAGGTTGTGTTCCAAAAATTCTTTTGTAAGTCTGTTAAGTCAGTTATTTGGCACTTGAATTACATTTTAACAGAGTTGAAAAAAAGTGTTAAAAATGGCGATTAGGTCCCTGGCTGTCATACAAGAATCTGTTTAACTCTTGTGCAACTTCAAAATAATCCATTCACCATTTTTAAAAAGGAAATTATATTTGTAATTCTGGTGACAAGCAAAATGTAAAATTATTATTTCTGAGAAAAAGCAGATTTAATTAGAAGATAGGGATACATGACAATTGTGGAGAGTCAAGGGGGGGATTTCAGATAATTTGAAAGGAATTTGAGCGTGATGGCATTCTGCCTTAAGCCCAGTTTTTCACCTTAAAACTTTAAAGATATTTGTTGTTGTTAGATGCCTCTCACTCGCTTACCTCACCTGACAGCTGTGATTAGGGTCAGTAGGATTGATTGAATTAAATACTTAGGAAAAAATAGACTTGAGATGATATATTACCCAACTTGGGAATGTAAAAACAAACCAACAAATCAGAACTATTCCTTCCTTTTACCCTGATGGGAGGGGAAGGAATTGTTGATTTTCCCCTTCAGCCCAGCCTAGGAGATCCACCTCAGCTGGGATGGTGTGGCCGTATTCTGGAGGGAAGACTTTGGAATATCTATTGCAGGTGGAGGTTGGTGAAAGATGATTTCTGTGAATGGAGCGTTTGTATAAGATGATTTTTTAATTCTGGAAAGTTTTCCTGGCCATTCATTGATTTCATATAGAAATTACTTCTTACATTATCTACTACACATCTTTAATTTCAATTAATATTATGTTGTTTCAGAGTATTTGCATGCAGCCTTTTGTTAACAGCAAAAGGGAGGATATATTCTTAAGTAAACAGAAGCTGAAGTGAGCAGACCTTGCTGGGATGGCACATTTACAAAGTGATGGAAAAAGGATTAGCATTGTGCCTCCTGAGTCAGATTAGTGCTCTTGCCAGTCAGTATCCTTACCTAATCTTCCTGTAAGTTACAGTATTACTTTCTGTTGGGTGTATTATTTGAATGTTTTATACTTGGTATTTATACCCAAAAGTGGTTTTATGAAGGAGGGGGCAACTGTATTTACTACAATTCAGAATCACCCTTAGTGGTCATTATGGAAGGATTGAGGATTGGCAGGCCACTTGCAAAAGTGATGGTAATACTGATTAAATAAGTAAAATATTGTTAAAATCATTCAAATTATTTTGAGCTATGCAACTAATTGCCCTCAGAGTGGTTCTTCATTTTACTCATCATTCCTAAATCAGAACACCCAGCTATGATACTGTTGAAAAGTTGAAGGATGGCATTTGTATCCTTTCCCTTCCCATCCCCAAAATGTTCTGGTTCTTAACTGATAACTTGCACATCTAGGATGAGGCAAGAAGAAAGGCACGGAAAGGAGAGGTTGTGAGGAGAAAAATGGTCAATGGGGATGAGAGAGGGTCCGTAAGGTGCATGCAGTGGCTAGAGGAAAAGCCGACATGTTGGATGGTTCTGTCACCAATGTTGCTGGGTTTCCTGCACGCTCAACTCCCGCAGGAGCCTTCACTTTCAAACAGCAGTTTCTATGCATTTAACTTGCCTTTCCTACATATCTGCCTGCCTAACTATAGCTGGATGATTTTATATTGTTTTACTTTTTAGGGTCAAGAAATTGGAGTATGGCTTTGAGCAGTGGAAACAATGACTTTGTGGTTCTGAGCAATGGCAGCATTGCAGCCAGTGCTGCCAGCCCGACGGCCCTCACCCCCTGTGACGGAGACCTTGGAGCCCAGCAGCTCACACCCAAAGAAGCAACAAGAACAAAAGTGAGTCCAAATGGATGCCTGCAACTTAATGGCACAATCAAATCATCCTTTCTGCCTTTAGACAACCAAAGAACACCTCAGATGTTATCCCAGTGCTGCCATCCTTGCCCATACCATCACCCTTTGACTAGCCATAGCAGTCACCAAGAGTGCCACCCTGAGGCTGGCCCTCCAGCGCCCTCTGCTTTGGCCTCGTGTTGCATGCAGCCACACTCTGAGTATTCTGCATCTCTTTGTCCAAATCATTCACCTGTGTATCAGACTGCGTGCTGTCTTCAGCCCTCTCCATCCTTCTGCCTACATCATCCGTGGCCTGACCATTTTCAGCATCAGCCCGTGCGACAGCACATAGCCAACATAAGGTGAGTGGTCTGAAAGTTTTCTCGGCCTTTGACATTCAACTACTTTCACATGGATGTGATTGCTTGTGTTTATTTCTCCAAAAGAAGAGAAGAGAAATATGTCAGGGAAGGACAACTAAGTAAAATGTACATTTTGTGAATTATATGAAGCCAACTACAATGCAAATGAAATAATGCAGTGTATCTATTTTATCCATGGATGTCTTAGTCAGATCCTTCGTTACCTTTGCACTCTCTGCACATTGGTTAAGAATCCCTGCCAGAGGCTCAGCGCCTGTGGCTCAACGGGGTAAGGCCCCAACTACGTACCCCTGAGCTGGCGGGTTCGAATCCAGCCTGGGCCCACCAAACAACAATGAAAAAACAAAAAAAAGAATCCCTGCCAGATACTGAGTTCAATAACAAGTTTTATTGTTAGCAATTTCTGTTACTGTACATGGGAGATATATTTGTAGTGAGACTGCCTGAACAGGAATCCTGTATTTGCTGTCATTCATCGTGATCAACCTTTATGAAAACTAGGTACAAAACTAATTGCTTCCTTATATGCTTTCTTATAGCTGTAGACTCATGTTGAGATCAGACGAAAGCAAAAATTTCCTTTATAGCAGATGAAAACCTAATAAATCTGTAGCATCAGACTTTCACAAGTATGTTTTGTAAAACATTTTTAGATCTGGTAGATGGAAAAGTACTAGAAAAATCTACTTCATTGCCAGTTCTTATCCCCACCTCAGCCCATATCTTTCTTTGTGATTCGCAGCTATTTTTTCCATGGGTAAATTAAGTCTCATCCAGTGCAAATGGTAATATATTTTATAAAATACTTTGTAGAGACCAAGTTTTATTTTACAGTTTTAGTAATAAAAAATCTTTAGCCAGAGAGAGAGCAATCTCTTTTTAAAATTAGGGTACAGTTTATGAACAGGGAAATGCATGCTCTTACGTGTTCAGTTTGGTCAGTGTTGACAAATGTGTACATAAGTGTAATCCGTATTTCTTCCTGTTGTAGAAAATTTCCGTCACCCCAGAAAGTTTCCTCATCCTCCTTCTCAGTCATTTCCACTCTCTTTACCAGAGGTAATCACTATTCTGAGTTCTATTACCATAGATTCTTTTTTGCCTGCTTCTAGAACTTCATGTAAATAGAATCATATGAGATATGGGGCATTACAAAAGTTTTAAGACAGACTGTGTTACGGTCTATTATTTCACTCCCACGAAACACATTCAGCCGTGTCCTTTCTGATTCACCCATGCAGGTTTCAGCTTGTTTGGTTCATTGGTGTTGCTGGGAGTGTTTCTTTTGTTTTTGTCCCCTTGGATCTTAGATTTCTTGATTTTTGTGTATCTCAGAACTTTCATAATGATCCACATATGTGTTCCTTTGTGTCTGGCAATTTTTGCTCAGCCTAATGTTTTTGAGACTCATCTAATTATTATGTATGTTAGTTTATCTTTGGATTGCTGAATAATAATCCACTGTAGGCATGTAACAAATTCACTTTTCATTAAAGAATCGGATCCAAATAGGGATTAAGTGATAAATACTTTTCACTTTTATCAGGTTTTGAACAATAAAGATTATCTGGTTTCTCACTTTTAAAGAGAGGAAGAGGAGAAAACGCAAAAGAGGGTGGGGAGGGAAACAAAGCTTCTTTCTACTATTTTCAATACATGTTCCATGTCAGATTTAAGCATCTTTTAATTGAGAAAGTCAGAAATTCACCATAGCCATTTCTTAGTTGATTTATTCTCATAGCAATGTGCTACATGGCCAGCTTTAGATTCTTTCCATTTTGAATGAGCCTGCATACAAAATTAATTTTAAAATTATACAATCACAAATATTGATGTTTTGAATCAGAAAGTATATGGTTACAGAGTGAGATGGGATAGATAGTTCTACATTTTGATTGATCCCTCCTTTAAAAATGTCACAGCATATTAAAGCTACGATCAAATAACCAATTCTTTCAATATAGCAGAATGTGCCAAGAGTTTCAGGATTTTGACTTAGCATTTCTCATTGACCTAATTCCGAAGAAATGAGAGTCCTGTGTGCACTGCATCAAAAAACAAACTGATGGGCGGTGGATGAGCTTGTCAGTGCCCTTGGTCATGGGGTCACTGTTGGCACCGTGGCTTCAGCAGTCAAGGTGAACTTAGATTGTTCATGACCACTGGATCCATATCCTGTAGGATTTGTCCTGGATGTTATCTACACAGAAAGAATTATAAAAAGCTGACTGTGTTCTGGAACAAGAGTATGTAATTTAACAGGGAATTGAGATCCAAGAAAAAAGTAAATGCTGTATCTGAATTATAGAATGTTCACATTTTAAACATGAGAGAAATGAAAATATTTACATTATTCAATTTTTTTATTTTTATTTATTTATTTATTTATTTTTTGAGACAGAGCCTCAAGCTTTTGCCCTGGGTAGAGTGCCATGACATCACAGCTCACAGCAACCTCCAACTCCTAGGTTCAAGCGATTCTCCTGCCTCTGCCCCCAACTAGCAGGGACTACAGGCGCCCGCCACAATGCCCGGCTATTTTTTGTTGTTGTTGTTGTTGCAACCATCATTGTTGTTTGGTGGGCCCAGGCTAGATTCGAACCCTCCAGCTCAGGTGTATGTGGCTGGCACCTTAGCCGTTAGAGCCACAGGCACCGAGCCTATTCAATTTTTTTAAAAGCCCTAATTTTTAAAATACCATGTTTGTTTCTCAGGAAAAATTGTAGAATAGTATGAAAGAATACTAAAGTAGAATAGTATGAAGGAAATTTTTCATCTTTAGAATTTTATTTCAAGAATTTGAGCCTTTTGATTAACTATTTGTAACAGATAAAGAATATGTTAAAGATACCAGCCAAGGAGTGGTATGTCTCTAGTTGTATATATTACATACTTTATTGTGCTTCAGTAATTATATCACTTCCTTATTTTCTACATGTGCTTATTTATTTATATAATGGACAATATTGACTGAATTCAGTTTGGTATCTGCATCCTGAATGTAATATAAGAGCCTACATGTTAATGGTCTACTTTTTATCCTCCAGAATCTGGAAAATGCCTCTCAGAAGCCAGTCATAGTCCACGTGCGCTAGTTGGAGCAAGTTTTGAATTATTCATTTGAGATCTTCTTACTGCTATATTAAAGTGAAATGAGAATGGTGGTACTATACAATTAATAAGGAATTCTGCACCCAAAAAAAGCATGCAAGAGTTCTAATCTAAACTGTATTTACCTTTTAATTTGGTATTGCAAAGACCATGGTCTTGATCATAACAGAGAATTCCATAAATGATACTTGGCAGTGGCACAGACTCATTATCGTAATAAGGAGCTATGATATTTGGGGGTACCTGCCAAATGCATTTTTCTTTGTAGGTCATTCTGAACATTTTCCGTGGCACCCTGAAGAATTAAAGTTAAAAATGGTTGGCATAGAGGGGACTGTAGAACCCTAGCAGAGCTTACCCCTAAATGTTAACTAAACGTTGTCCTTGCTACACCATACATTATGACTGTATATTATTTGTAATTTATATTTCCTTTCTCCTTCAGGTATTTATTCATTTTCTAATTTCCAGCTCACTTTAGAGGTTTTATTTTTGTTTCCCCTTAGGACAATAGTTATTTTCTGTGAAGGGATCTCTTTTTATTAAAATATAAGAAGTGACTCTTGTGTTACCTTAAAAGAGATAGAATTTACCACTTGAACTCTTTTCTTTTGTATGTGTTGTATCATAACATCTAGGAGCAAAATTATAACTCTAAACATCATTTCCCAAAGTGTAAAATTTTGCGGCACCTGGCCTGTAATGATCCACCCGTTTCTCTGTACTTAGCCCTGGTGATTGTTATTTTATTTAGCCAGGAAATTTGAACCAAAAATATCATTGACACTTCATCAGCATAGTGGCATGAACCTGGTTATTGACATAGAGCCCAGAGTCTCAAATCACCCAAAGTCAATTTAAATGCTTCTCTAAGATGTTGGAGCAATGAATGGAGAAATTCAAAGTTATTCACTTATTTAGCAAGAACTTAATACTTAGCAAGTGTTAAGAGGTAGAGACAGAGTTGAAAGCTACAAGCCTGCTTCCCAGCTGCAAAGAATTGGAGGTAATGTGGACAAGGTAGGACATGTGGATTTTAGCATAGGCTGACCAAAGGTAGATGTCATCTTTGATCATTAAGTATTTACTGAATATTTGAATCCTGTGGAGCACAGAAGTTAAATACCATCGCTTTTGCAAAGGCATAGGCCAGTTTTATATATTAATACAGAAGAGAACCAGACTATCCAATTTTACAAATTCAAATTCTCCATCTTTTCCTCCCTTACTAATAGCAAAATAATCATTTGTCTTTATTTCTTGATAGAAATTATTACCTTTCTGGACTGATGGACATGTGTTTTGCAGGAAGGGATAAACTGCATTCCTTTGACCTTTGCTTCTCAGGAGACACCACTAAAATTAAAAATTCAATTTTTCAGTCACACTGGCCACATTTCAGGTGCTTAATAGCAACATGTCGCTAGTGGCTGCCATATTTGACAGCATAGATGTAGAACATTCCCATCGTTGTGGAGAGTTTTATTGTACAGAGTTACCTTTCTTGTCTATGTTAAAGTGACTGAGATCCCTTTTCAATGTCTATGCATCAAATGGAACTCTTGTTACTAAAGTAATAGCAGTATTTGATAGTGTCAGCATAATTCTAGTTAATTAGGGTTTGATTGCTTGTATTGTGGTTACTGCAGAGAAATGACAATATCCCTTTTCTTTACAAAAAAATTGAAGGGCAAAATTAAAATTAAATTAAAAAATAAAAAGTTGAAGGACTAAAAGCTTTATTTAGAAAAACTCGTATGGCAGGGAGGTATTGTCCTTCAGCGCTTCTAGAGGCCACAGTTACATTCCACAAAGCCTACTGCACGTTATTTGGATAAATCTGAAGGCAAAAGGATCATCTTCCTAGTTTATAGTTGCCTGGGCTTTTTGTATCTAAAATACAAATGTAAGAACATAGCTTTTCTCAAGTGTAGATAGCCTCTAGAAGCAATCATTAGTGCTATATTATAACTCTCATTTTTCCTTCCTTGGTCTCCTCTCACTTTTCCTTACTGAAAAAAATGAATTGCTAAAAGAATGGTCTTTGGGAGAGATGTACTACATATGAATCCTGGCTCTGCCATTTTCTGGTTTTGTGATCTTAGGTAAATATTTAATCTTTCTGAGCCTTAGTTTCCATCCGTGTGAAAATGGAATTGACAGTAGCTATCTTGCATTCAGCACAGTGCCTAGCCCCAAATATTAAACTCCCTTCTCTCCATCGTGGTTCCTTTGGTTTCCTTCTCGTAAGTTTGTTGTTGCTGTTGTTCTTTGATGCTTGTGCTTAATCCTAGTGGTATTGTTTCAGAAATGAACCTATTACTGAGTCCTGGTGTAAATACATAGGTGACGTATTCCTCCTTTTCCTTCTTATTTATAAATTACACACTTCATACCCTTAACCAATAGAAAGGACAAGTGTAAAGATGGTCACACATTTGCGTTGTAGAGAAGAAAAAACGGCTGATGGAAATAAATGGGCCCCTCCACTCCCATTGATTGACTCAGATCTATAATACTTTATAATAGTTACCTAATCTGATTATTATTACATATAGATGATTTTAGAAGAAACCTGATAAGATTTAATTTTTGTTTCACCAAAACCAAAGTTTATTTTTACATTCCTCAAAGTAGTCAAATTAGCTTTTTAAAAAGCAATAATGTTTACAAAATTAAAAATTTTTCACACTTGCTTGCCAAAGTCAATCAGTTTGGCAGTCAGATTGAGGAAAGGCCTATTTTATTAGTAGAACTTCTTTTAGAGAGTTCTCCTTTTATAAACAAATTGATTTTAGAGTGTGCCATGCCTCATGAATGCATTGCCCAGTGTTCAATACGATTCAGAATGTGAGCCTTGGTCATCTTGTATCTTAATAATAAATATCAGGAAACAATACCCTCTTTATTTCATAAAATTAATTGATATAACATTTTGGAATGAAGCAAATATATTCTTTAATTTCCCCCTTTTCATATTATTGCTAGTAGTTTAGCAGAGACTGAAGAACGAAGAAAAAAATATTTCAAGCTTTCCCTTTTTCTTTTTGGTAAAGAAGAAAGAAGTTTTAAAAGATTGCAAAGTATTTAGTAAGCAGAGAGACTTTTAAAATGACATTGTTATGGATCAGTTACATCTCTAATTCTAGGAAGAAGGCCATTGTTATCTACTGCATCTTCTTGCCAAACATAAGTGGATTATTAGGTGTAACTTAAAAGAATTTATAGGACTTAACATTTAAAGGAGAATTTTGATTGCTATAATATTTTGTGTTCTTTTTAAGCAAAATTGACTCAACAAAACTACATCTTTTCTTTTTTCTTAACACAAACCAGATAGTGAAGTTATTGCTTGGTATTTTGGATTTGACATATAGCTTAGTGCCCAGGGCCTATTCAGAGGTCAATAAATATTGTGGAATAAGTGAATAATTACAAAAAATATTTCTCAAGACCTCTTTCATGAAATATTCACAAAACTTAAAAAAAAACTTCTGAAGTTATAGTGGTCACTGCTATCAAACAGCTGATAACCTAGTAAGAGAGGGATAATTTTGGCAAAAATAACTCTCTGAGTATCCAGAGTAGGGTGTAAGGGGTTATATGAGTCCTAAAGAGAGAGATGGAATCACAGGAGAGGTCAGAGAAAGTGCCTTGGGAGATGGGAGGGGCCTTTCAAGAATGGACAAGAGTCCAGCTGCCTGAAATAGGGGAACAGGAGGCCTAGAGGAGCCAGGAGCAGAGGTCGGAGTGAGGGAGGCAACACCGGCCATCTCCTTTGGAGAAAGCCAGAGGAGGCATCACAAAATGGTGCAGTTACTTGAGAAAGATTGCTTCCCTGAAATGGTGCATTCTAAAGGTTGTGCAACCAATATAGAGCATGTGCTACGTGCATACAGTCCCCAAGTTACAATGGTTGGACTTAACAAGTTTTCAGCTTTACAGTGATACTAAAGCCATACGCACTGAATGGAAACTGTACTTTACGTTTTGAATTTTGATCTTTTCCTGTGCTAAGAGAACTTGATTTCCCCTTCGCTATACCATCTCTATCATCCAACAACTAGTTTTAGTTCAATGCTTTGAACAATCCTTAGGCCTGGTGTGCTTTCAGCTGTGTAAGTTAATGATGACTAGCTATATAGGTATTCTGTTTTTCACTTTCAGTACAGTATCAAAATATTACATGAGATATGCAACACTTTATTAAAAGTGTCTGAGTATGTTTATGATAGGCTAGACGAAGCTATGATGTTCTGTAGGTTAGGTGTATTCAGTGATTTTTGATTTATGATATTTTCAACCTACAGTGGGTTTATTGGGACATGACCATGTTATAAATTAAGAATCATCTGTATCTACCTACCTTATAATCATTAATTTTATAGTTCTAATACCTTTGATTCACAGATATTGGCAAGTTTGTTCAAAACCCTTTTTTTAAATATATCACTGTGTATTTCTAGGGCCTGGCAAGATACCTGGCATTTGACAGACTCCCTGAAATTAATTGTTGAATGAACTGAATAGATATTGAGCATCAATCAAGTCCTGCTTATCCAGAGCTAGATTTTATGATGTGATAATTTGATCATGAAAATTAGGCACTAATGATCTAACATAGATATTTTCCAGATAGTGGGAGAAGTTTTAAAGTTTTAAGCCAATCCTTGCTCCAAATATGTTGGTTTCTGATTTTTAAAAAATTTACAGGCCTGGTAGTGTAGAGAAAAGAATAAAAAGTAGATGTTTAATTAATCTACTGTGCAGCTCTTGAGCTTCTTTTATATTATATCTGTAATTGATATACAGTATTTAATATTTGATTTCTGTAGCCCCTTTGAAGGGAAGGACAGGATAGGTGAGGAGACTCCATGCCCCAGGGAGAGCTAGCTTGGGAATAACCTTTCTTTTTGCTTACCTCTGCCTCCCTATTCACTCCCAGGATATTTGCAAATCTAGTGTGATTTATGAGCAATCAGTAAATTATAAAAGTGGTGAAAGAGCCATAAATTCCCAAATAAGAATTTGGACTTTTCTTTGTTCCTTTTTTTTTTTAAATTTACAAAGCAGAATAAAATGAGAGAGTTTAAGACCAAATTTGATGCATTATTCTATGTGAATTTTGCTGAGTTAGTTGGTTTAGTTTAAATCAGTTTATTTTTCTTGTAAATGGTTCAGGGCTTTGATAATTTGCAAATAGTTTGAAATTCAAGCATGATGCTTTCTGCAGGAATGTAAGCAGTTTACTGTTTCTAAGCACTATTTTGTTGTGTCTAGTTAAGAAGCAAGGATGGACAGTTAGCATATTCATTCCTTTGGACCCTGTTTATGTGTCCCTGGTCACTTGGGTCTGCCCACCTCCCCCTTCCTAAAACACTGCTTTCATTATGTCACTCCTCTGCTCAGAAACCTTCCAGTTTCCCCAAATTCCTTGACATGGCACTGAAAGTTGCCCTTTAAGGGATGGAGTGTGTTTTGTGGGGGAGGGAAGGGTAGTTGGGGAGGAGTCTTCTAGCCCTGCCTGGAAGGAGGGAGGTCACAGATACCAAGTGACCATTCCTGTAACAGATTGTTTTCCCCTGCACTTTGGAAGTTTCTGATAAGATGTTGTTTCTTTGTTTCTACTTATATATAATGGGGAGGTATAATGGGATGATAACTTTTTTGTTCCAGCCAATACTAAATATTCTAGATCTTTATTTTTTTAAAGTATGAGTTTGGAATGTTGGTTTTTTGGCCCATCATTATAGGCTGCCAGAAACTAAAACTACTGCAGTATGAAAGAATCTCTAGTAAGGATTTATTTAAATGTATTATTTGATTGTTAAAATATTTCCCTCTAGTGCACAAACTCTACAGTGAGCTCCAAATTGAATTGATTTTTTTTTCGCCTCTTACCCTGACCTTCTTCTCCCAAAACTTGAAATTCTCAGTGAGCAACATCAATATCTGGTGAGTGTTTTGGCTTGAGGATTGTAGACTTCATTCCACTATTCCATGCTCTTAAGTTAGTTAAGTTTAATAAGATTTTTCTGGCCCTCTGGTGGGCTTTTCTTGGATCTTTTATTAATGATTATTATTCACATCTTACTAGGAAAACTATATATTATGTTCTCATTAACCATGTTTTGTACAAGGTGCACAGCAAAAATCTGGCATGGAAAGGCTTGAGTTTAAGGGTAAGTACTTTATAATTTAGTGTAACTTTAAAACGTAACACATGGGGCTATTTACTTTATAACCTCCAACTAAACCATGCAAATTTAACTTCATGGGTTCAGGAAGAATGTTCCCTTTTAACTAAAGCTACTTTTCAACCATTTAAAAATATTTTTAATTAACCAGTTGTCCTTTTCGGCATTCTAATAGCTTTACACTATTTTCTCTACTGTTGCAAAAAAATAAAAAAATATATTCTTAGATTCCTCTTTTCAGGTGGCCATTGTACAAGACCAAAGCCTGTGGTATGTTGACCTTTCGTCCTGCTCCTCCTTCCCCTCTCCCCCTGATAAGTGGCAGGGACAAAATGTGTTTGAAAATGAATTTCCCATGCCCTGCTTCCCTCACCCTTCAACAAACAGCAGAATAACTGCCTTTAACTAGTGATCGGCTAGGCTTTCGAACTCATCTTAAAAAGAAATAATTAATTAATAAGAGGAAATGACACCCCTAGACTGCTCCTGTCTTCCCAATCAGTTTTGTATAACACAATTTCTTTCTTGTTTAGTGGATTAACAAATAGTGTCATTCTTGCTTGCTACTTAGGACCAGACTGTTCTAAGAGAAAAGTTTCTTTTTAAACTAAATTGGAACTGAAGCTATTACATGGAAGTCTGATTTGTACCAGCTTATGGGATTTTGAGTTTGTTTGGGACAAGCAGAGATCAAGTACATTATGCACAAAACAAATATATATACATGTATATATGTGTATGTGTGTATGTTTGTTTGAGTTGTTGTTTGTTTGTTTGACCATCACATAGAAATTCCTTCATGGGTTGCCAGGCTCGGCCACTAACTGCTAAGCAGATCCAGTGATGTTAGGTTTTCCTCTATAGCATTTCCATCACATAGATGTGCTTAAGTGTCGTGTTTTTTTTCTTTTTTTCATCCTTTGCCTGAAAATTTTGATTGAGTTCATGGGGATTTAAAATCTGTACACACTGCACATTTCTACCATTGTTCATTGCAGTCTTTATCACTTCTCAGCAATATTCCTAATGTCTCCAGGAGAAAATTACCAAATTATTTAACAGATAAAGTGAAGGTAAGTTGTTTTTTAGGTAGGAAATACCCACTGAATGGCTAAGTGGGCTTTAAAATAGAAGTAAAAGATAGCAAAGGAAATTTAGCAGTAGGTTTTTCCATAATCCATAGACACTTCAGTAGCCACTTTAGTCCTTTTGAAATACATGCTTTATGTTAGCCTGATGTATTTCTGTCACTTAGAAAGAGAATATAAATTTGGATGTTTAAAGTGTAGATATTCATTATTGAAGTTTAGGGGTCTAGATGTATCTTATAAATTCCATATGGTTTTTAAATAGATTTTCTATTGCACAGTTTAGAAACAAAAATTTTTTTCTTAATTAAAATGATCTGTTAAAGACTATTAAAAATCATGATTTAAAAGAAAAGCAGTTCTTCATCTTTGTAAATTAAGTCTCTAAAATGTAAATGATACTATAGAATACCCTTAATCAGAATATTATAAGTGCCCCATGAAGGCTTCACAGTGGGAAG
The DNA here is from genome assembly GCA_963574655.1 of Perodicticus potto. Lineage (NCBI taxonomy): Eukaryota > Metazoa > Chordata > Mammalia > Primates > Lorisidae > Perodicticus > Perodicticus potto. The sequence continues at coordinate 1,811 of CAUYRH010067624.1, read as the reverse complement.
AGATGAACATTTTTAAGTGGCATATTTCCTCTTCTTTCACCTACAGATAGACAGGCTTTGCACAGAAATATAACCAGCTATAAATGGCTTCTACATTAATAATATACTTGACTATATATGGTCATAGAAGCAATTGATAATATTTAATTTTTCATCAAATTTCAATTTAGGTTATATAACATTGAAAGTGTATTTTATTCTATCACATGAGTCTCTTCTTTACATAATTTGCAATTTTTGTGACAAAATGAACTTTCTAAAAATCTCAATAATAAAGTTACCATCGCTAAGGATAATTTTGAAATATTCTACAATTATGAAAAATGGTCTCTGAATGTAAAGAATTTTTAAAATTATGACAGGGCACCCAGTCATGCACTATACCTATGTCATTGGTAAATAAAATGGACTTTAATGGCATAAAATTACAATTAAAATTTATATTAATATTTTGTTGAATTCTTTTTATATGCCAAGCATTGTACTATATTTTACATGCATTCTCTGATTTAATCCAGTAAACAACCCAAAGAATTCAGTGCCATTGTCATCCACGTTTTATATATGAAGAAACTTAAGGTTTAAAAAATTAAATAATTTATGAAGGATTAATTAAGTAGTTAACAGTAAGTGGTAGAACCTCAAATTGAGTCCAGGTCTGTCTGAGCTTGAAGCCTTTCTCTTAATCAACCTCTCTATGCTACTCAAACATAAATGAATGAATTTTTTTTTTTTTGCCATACAGTTTCATTTTTAGCAGTAGGTCTAGAAACAGTTATCAAGTGCTTACTATGTATTAAGCACTGTGTAGTTTCGTTCTTAAGGTCACAGAACTGAACTCACACAGATCACACAAATAATCATAAGGGCACAGATGACGTGTCTTAAGCTCCCGTAGTCATTTTTAGATCATAAAAACAGCACATTAACAGTGCCACCTTACACGGACTCTGAGGCAGATTTCTGCCTGATTTCTCCAAACTTTATATCACACTGATACTGTGCTTAAACACCTAACCTATGGCAGAACACACAGTGGGTTCTTGGAAATGCTAGTAGTAATTGGAGAAATTGTTTAAACCAAATTCTCTGGTTAAAAATGTTAACACTCTGTGCTATTATCTTAAGGATTTTTGATGCCTTTTGTTCCAGCAGGCTACCAGACTGCTTGATTTAAGAGTGTGACTTGTGCAGACCCGTACCCACTCTGATATCAGGCTTGCATCTGGCATTACTTGGTCCTCCCTAACGTCCAAGCATGCATTCTTTTCACATACTTCTCTATCTCCACTTTACTCAAACCGTAGTTTACTTTGTGGGCCGTGCATGGGCTGCAGCATCTACTACTTTACAGAAACAGTTCAAGCTTTTACTACAGTACAGTGTAGTGGGTAGGAGTATAGGCTCTAGCACAGGCTGCCTGAGTTTGAACCGTGCCTCGTTAGCTTTGTGAGTTCGTGTAACTTATTTAAACTCTCTGTGCTTCAGTTGCTCATCTAAAAAGTCTAAACCCACTAATAGAGTTATGTTAAGAATTTTAAAATGTTTTAATATATGTTAAATGCTTAGGGTAGTGTTGGGCACATAGTAAACTCTGTAAATGTTCAGAATTATTTTTGATATATTATTGTACATAATACCTTTACTCCACATGGTCTTTTTTTCTTTTTAGTGTCATGCACTACCATCCCTCTGTCACTACCATCACTGCTCTCACTACCATCACTGCTGTCACTACCGTCACTCTTGTCACTACCGTCACTGCTCTCACTACCATCACTCCGGTCACTACCATCACTGCTCTCACTACC
>CAUYRH010067623.1:0-47225 GCA_963574655.1 Perodicticus potto | reverse complement strand
TTTTATATATGCCAACAATAGTCAAGCTGAAAAAAACAATCAAGGACACTATTCTTTTTACAATAATGATAAAGAAGATGAAATATTTGGGAATTTACCTAACAAAGGGCGTGAAAGATCTCTATAAAGAGAACTATGAAATGCTGAGAAAAGAAATAGCTGAAGATGTTAACAAATGGAAAAACATACCATGCTCATGGCTGGGAAGAATCAACATTATTAAAATGTCCATACTACCCAAAACAATTTACAGATTTAATGCAATCCCTATTACAGCACCATTCTCATACTTTAAGGAACTTGAAAAAATAGTACCTCATCTTATATGGAATCAGAAAAAACCTCAAATAGCAAATACATTACTCAGAAATAAGAACAAATCAGGAGGTGTCACATTACCAGACTTCAGGCTATACTATAAATCTATAATGATCAAAACAGCATGGTACTGGCACAAAAACAGAGCTGTAGATTTATGGAACAGGAGATGAACCCCACTACTTATCTCCATTTGATCTTTGACAAGCCTATCAAAAATATTCAGTGGGGGAAAGACTCCCTATTTAACAAATGGTGCTGGGTGAACTGGCTGGCAACCTGTAGAAGACTGAAACTGGACCCCTACTTTTCACCATTAACAAAAATTGATTCTCACTGATAGAAGATTTAAACTTAAGACATGAAACTATAAAAATACTAGAAGAGAGTGCAAGGAAAACACTTGAAGAAATCAGCCTGGGAGAATATTTTATGAGGAGGACCCCCTGGGCAATTGAAGCAACACCAAAAATACATTACTGGAATCTGATCAAACTAAAAAGCTTTTGCACAGCCAAGAGCACAGTAAGTAAAGCAAACAGACAATCTTCAGAATGGGAGAAGATTTTTGGAGATTATGCTTCCGACAAGGTCTGATAACTAGAATCTACAGAGAACTCAAACTAATCAATAAGAAAAGAATAAATAATCCTATTTCTATGTGAGCAAGAGACTTGAACAGAAACTTCTCAGACAGGTGCATGGCCTACAAACCTGATGAAAAAATGTTCATCATCCTTAATCATCAGAGAAATGCAAATTAAAACTATTTTGTGATATCATCTAACTCCATTAAGATTAACCCACACCACAAAAATCCCAAAACTACAGATGTTGGCATGGATGTGGAGAGAAGGGAACAGTGCTGGTGGGAAGGCAAGCTAATATGTCCTTTTTGGAAAGAAGTTTGGAGAACACTCAAGGAACTAAAAGTAGACCTACCATTAGATCCTGCAATTCCTCTACTAGGTATATACCCAGATGATCAAAATTATTTTACAACCAAGACATTTGCACCAGAATGTTTATTGCAGCCTAATTCATAATAGCCAAAACATAGAAATAGCCCAAGTGCCCACTGACCCATGAATGGATTAACAAATTGTGGTATATGTACACCATGGAATACTATGCAGCCATAAAAAAGAAGGAGACTTCACATCTTTTATGTTTACCTGGATGGAGCTAGAACATATTCTTCTTAGTAAGTATCTCAAGAATGGAAAAAAAAGTATCCAACGTACTCAATACTACTATGAAATCAATATATAACCACCTAACACTCATACGAATGGCAAAACATAACTATAGTCCAGAAAGTAGAAGGGAAGAGGAGAGACGGGAGGGAAGGGGGGATATGGCAGGATGGAGGGTATTTGGGGGGACCTCACCTAAGGTGCATGATGCAATGGTCCATTTCAAGACTATTAAGAAATGAGTATAATTGTGATGGATGTGTGACTTAGTTCAATGTAAGCATTTCACATTGTATATTGAAGCAGTACCCTGAACCCCATAAATACAACAATGTACAAAGTTACGATTTAATAAGAAACAATTTTAAAAAAAGGCGGCAGGTGGATAATGCCTTTGGAGAGTTCCTTTGGGAAGTAGAAGGTCACCTATAGGTGGGAGGCCCACGAGAATTGGTGGGAGACCCAGGAAGAGAAGCAGCTCACTGTAATCCAGGGATCAATGGAGAGCAGCATTTTTTTTTTTTTGAAATGCTAAAATGGAGCATTGTAATTATTTCAGTTTAGTTAAATCTAGGATAAAATTAGTGCCACCTACTTTAGCAGAGTATTCCAATGAGAATGTGTGTGTGAAAAGAATGACTTAGAAAAGTGTTGTAATTTTATCTGAACACTTTCTGGATTTTTGGCTCCTATAATATTTCCTTGGAATAATGACTTATAAAGCCTTTTGTTAAATTGAAAGGTGCTTAGTGCAGTTAATGGCAAATAAAAATAAGTTATTGTTAGGCTCACTGGCTATTTGGAAGTTCTACTTCAAAGCTTATTACTAGCTTAAGCTCAGAATGGCAACAGAAAATTTTTAGCTCTGTGTTTTGTAAAAGAATAAATGATGTTTCAGATGTAGAGTTCAATACATTTGAGAAAAAGCAGGTGATCTTGCTAATGTCTGTGCTGGTAGAAGAGATGGTTGATAAAAACAGCTTTGAGTCTCCAATTGTGGAGTGATTATTGAATCTGCTTTTGGCAAAGGCTTTGTTTTAATGGGTAGGCTCGTCAAAGGTCACCGGCAAATGAGAAAAAGGCTGTCAGGTCCCACAGAGAGGCCCCCGAGGGTGTCTCGGTGGCCAACACAGGGTGGACCCCAGAGCAACAGGGGCTGAAACACCCTTGCTGAAGGCTTGGCCTCTTTTGTCTTCGCTCCCCACTCCCAAGGTGAATGGGCAGGTCCTTCCCGGCTGGATCCCCTGTGGGATTAGCAGTTGGCTCGGCCCCATGCTGCTTCCTGAAAGTGTGTGAGTGTCCTGGTGCCCTCGGCCCCTCAACTCTCCTCCCCATGGACCCCCTTCTTACCTCTCCTGAGCCTGCAAATCCTAGGCCTGCAGACCGCTCCATGCCCTGCCACAGGCCCTTTTTCTGGATGGCGAGTTCGACCAAAGTCGTTGGGAGGACTTTTTGAGTCGCCATCTATAGTTTTTCTTCTGTGAATTGTTTGGTGTTGTTATCTTTACACACTATCTTTGGGGAAACTTATAAAAATACTTGGCTTTCTTTTACATAGCAATCACACCACAGTTTTTATCCTTGGTTTGTGATATCTGCTGCAAATCTATTTTTGCTTTTTAATTTTATTCATGGAATTTTTTGTTTTCTTTTGTTTGTTTTATAAAAAAGTGATTTTCGAAAGTGTTCAAAACCAGTGCTCTCTTTGGGATAGAGTGTCCTGGTCCTGGTACCATGGGGTCTATATCCTACATGGCAGCTGTTCTGAGCAAGGCTGTCCAGGTTCCTGGACAAAATTTCCCAGCTCTCACCTCCCTACCCCCCATCCTTGAAACAAAAGCCCATCATGTCCCCGTGCCAGGACAGTGTCTGTGCTGCACTGGTGCTGAGGCCGAGAAGACACACGGCTCTCAGGTAGGGACAACTGGGACAGAAGCGCTTGCTGAGAGGAAAGACAGCTTGGGGACCTGGTCAGTGCAGTCTCTGAGGGCATGAGCTCAAAACATTCTTGCATATTAAAGTACAATTTCGTGGTTGGGGCTGAGAGTCCATTTTCTTGCTTCTTTGCTGGTTCAGATGTTTGAATCAGGAGATCGTTTTGCATGAATGTGACATTCTCAATTGCAATGGCAGCCAGGGGACATGGATAAGGATTAAAATAAATTATGTGCATATAATATTTTATACACATATCACTCTCTCTATAGAATTAATGTCATTAGTCTCTACAGAGTATTTGATACATACCCCCTTACTCTCTCTATAAGGATTATTATCATTCTGTCTGCATAATATTTTATATACACACAGTTTACTCTCTCTGTAAGGATTAACATCATTTCTCTCTATAGAGCATCTCTCTCTCTCTCTCTCACACACACACACACACACACCCCTAAACATAATGGGTGCGAGGTGTGATTTCATTTCTTTATATTGGCAACAAGGACTGTGAATGCTAGGTTAATGGTGTTATGCTTATTAAGATATTTAGTAACGTTTAATGAATAAAAATAAATTTAAAATTTTCACTCTGCATAACTAATTTTGATTTAAAATTCTGGTAGCCATTAATTAAAACTCTGTCTTTTAACTTGGATAATCTTAGGTATTTTTGAAGATAAAATGTTTTTAAAACCCATTATAGTTAAGTTTAGATTTTAATTTTCACTCGATTTATATTTTTAAAGAAAATAATTCAAATTTCATATACTTGTAATGCAATCAAATTTCACTTTTTAACTTTTTAGATCCTTAGTGTCAAGGGACTACAAATTAGATGAAAAAATTTAAATGATGTAGCAATTTTTGTCAAAGTGAGGGCAAGAAAATAGTTTCTATGGACTAAATACAAGATTTTATTAATCATGTATATGTTTTATGATTTTCACTAATATTGCTGGTTTAGCAACAAAATACTCAGACACAATACAATAATTGTTAAATTCAATTTTTTGATATTTTGCCAGCCTCCAGTCTTAAAAAAGTAAAGCTTTATGTAAATCTCTTATTTTTGCTTTTATGACAGTATATAGAAGGATTTCTTTTGTTTTTTGGGGGGGAGGGTTGAGACAGAATCTCATTCTGTTGCCCTGGGTAGAGTGCTGCCGCATTACAGCTCACTGCAAACTCAGACTCTTGGCCTCAAGCTATCCTCTTGCCTCAGCCTCCTGAGTAGCTGGGACTTACCTGCCACTACGCCCAGCTACTTTTTCTAGTTTTGGTGGAAATGGGGTCTCACTTTGCTCGGGCTGGTCTGAAACTCCTGAGCTCAAGCAATCCACTGGCATCAGCCTCCCGGAGTGTTAGAATTACAGGTGTGAGGAACCACACCCAGCCGACAGGATAAAACATTTTTAATTTAATAATCTGCTAGGTCAATTTATAACTTTCAGATATTTACACACATGACATATGGGCTGCCGTTTGCACTCCTGGCCTCGTAAGTAAGTGTCTGGTGGTCACAGCCATCCAGCTGACATTCCTGTCTTTAGTGTCATTTTTAGTGGTCCCTGTTCGACCTCAATGTAATATCAACCTGTCACTGGTATCTTCTATATCATTTTTATGGCTTTGTTTTTTATATTAAAATCCTTAGTCCCTCTGGAATCTATTTTTTTTTTTTTTGAGACAGAGCCTCAAGCTGTCACCCTGGGTAGAGTCCTGTGGCATCACAGCTCACAGCAACCTCCAATTCCTGGGCTCAAGCGAGTCTCCTGCCTCCGCCTCCCAAGTAGCTGGGACTACAGGCACCCGTCACAACGCCCGGCCATCTTTTGGTTGCAGCCGTCATTGTTGTTCGGCGGCCCGGGCTGGATTTGAACCTGCCAGCTCAGGTGTACGTGGCTGGCGCCTTGGCCCGTTGAGCCACAGGCGCCGAGACTGGAATCTATTTTATTCACGATGAAAAGTAAAAGCTTAATTCTATCTCCCAAACTCAGCTGATTGTGCTGGAATAGCTTTTGTTTTCTCACTAGTCTGTAAATTTGCCTTTGTAATATTTTACATTTATTTGTTCCTCCCATGTGCTGTGTACTTTCTGGTTTCTTAAATTATTGTTTCTGCACCATCATGGTATTGTTTTGATTGTTGGGTTTCTTCTCTGTCTCTCTCTTTTTTTTGGTCATCCTTGTTTTATTTGACTTTATAATAAGTTTTTGATCCTTACTTATCTTTTTAAAAAAGTTTATTAGCTATTCTTAAGAATCTACTTCCAGATTCACTTTAGAATGTTGGGCAAGGTAAATACGGTTTTATTCTTTGTTAAAACATGAGCAAAGTGTGATATTTATGAAATTTGGGGAAAAGAGAGAATGCTGTGCAACAGCTCCCCTGCCCATCACAGCATTATTTGCAAAACAGTCTTTTCTTTCAGCTTGTGGAGATTGTGAGGACACGTGTTTGCATGTGTATGAGTTCTATTCTGCACATGCTGAAGTCGCACAGGCTGAGGGACCCCGCCAGGCTGGTGACAGTGGCCTTGGCCATGTGGCTGGGCTCCCGAGGCCCAGGTGCAAGGCTGGTGGGTGCTGGGAGGCCGCTCTGACCACCCTAGCTGAGCAAGGAGAGCGCTTTGAGGGAACCACTAACAAGCAGGTGGAGACGCCGAGTTTCTGAGGACCGGCCCTGAGAACACCCCACTTCAGTGTCGGTTAATCGCCAGACTCTTTAGACGTCCAGCACATCAGCTAGCCGATCAGGGAGGCGTCAGAGGCTTAGTTTTGATAACTGCTAGAATGGCTCGGGGAGGCCAGGAAAGTGCTTTCCTTGTTCTCAATGATGTACTAGAAAGGGCACAACTCAGGAGCGATGCATATGGGAAAGTTCAGGGAAGTGGTGCGGAGCTTCAGACCCTCCCCAAGTGCCACCAATCCGGTCCTCGGAGGCATCCACCAACCTGGTACTCAGGTTTATTACAGAGGTTCCATTACGCGTCCACCAGGATTAAGTCATTGGCCGCTGGTGGTGATTCAATCTCCGGAGGCTGGGGAGTGGGCTGAACGTTCCTGCCCTCTAAACACAGGGTGGCTCCTCTGGGGATCAGACCCCATCCTGAAGCCCCTCCGGCGTCACCTCAGTAGCAAGAACGCGGGCAAGGTTGAATCATAGAAGATGCTCCTTTCACCCCATCACTCAGGAGCTTCCAAGGCTTTTGTGGAGCTTCGTGCCAGAAAGTGAGAACAAAGACCACATATGTATTTCTTTTTGTATCATAATATCACATACCTGGGTGACTTCTTTCCAGAAAGTTCCTAAACGTTCTCATCTCTTTTCTTCAATTGTCATATAGGGACAATTAATAATATTACAATGTCATCATAATATGTTATGATTATTGATACATGATGAGTCTAATGGGACTCTCATTAGCACATTGCAGGTGGTCGGACTGGGATGCCAATTGTCACTTTCCAGAGTGGACGCCAAACACACAGATGACTTAGAGCAGCCCTCCAATGGCAGCGTCTGGGATTCCCAGCCCATTCCCAAGTTCGCCTGGTGGATTGTCAGCTTTCCTCTCCTCAGGGGCCGCCTCAGGACCACTGATACAGATCCCCCCTGAGTGGTTTCAGTTTCAACCAGGGAAACTCCAAACATTTAGTCTCGTTTACTTGTTTTCCCCTTACGGTTGCAGACGTTCACGTATGAGCGATAGTGCTCCAGACATGGAGCAAAGACGCCCCTGGTAGACGACAGAGGCTGTGTGACCTTGGGTTACGAGGGTCAATGGCTACAAGATGTCGGTTTGCACTTGAGACTGGAGGAAATTTGTTAACTTAGACACAGAAGTGGCAGTAACAGGGACCTATGTTTGTTTGAGCACAGAGTAAGAAATTAATTACCAAACCAAAGGACTAAACGACATTGAATGGCTAATGTGAAGAATGGATCCCTTTCTGTCGTCTGGTGTATTGGAATTTCAAGATAGCTAATGTTTATATATATTTGCAGCATCTGTCACGTGTCTTAGTTGCCCCATGTAGAAAGCTCTGTGTTCTCCCACTGGGAGTGATTTGTGTGGACTTGGAAGGCACTTCTCCTTCCCTCCCGCGGTCCCTGCCCAGGCTGGGGAGCGGCCACACTTGCCTCCTCCTAACCCTTCTTCAGCCACGCACATACGCCTTCCAGAAGCCACATTGGTGGCTGGTCACATGTGGGCAGAATGGCCAGGGAAAGTCCTCAGGGGATAGCAGTCCACAAACTCCCACAGATGATGCCAGTTGAGCATGAGCTGTGAAACTTGTCAGAATCAGAATGGAGTCATTTATGTCAAACCCTGATCAAACAGAGCCAGGAGGCCTTGAAGGTCTTCTTGAATATTTGTCTGACAGCAAAAACTTTCACAAGAGACAGACTCTGCCAAACCACAGCCGTGTGGTTAAGGCCACTTTCAGTGGGCATTTTTCCAATAACAGCCAGTCCTAACTGCAACCTTGCAAGTGTGCTTAATAAACCATACACTTGAGGTCAACACCGCTCCCGTGGAGACCCTCTCCTGGCAATGGCCAGTGGACCCAGGGGACACATCAGGGCCTGCGATAAGCCCCCACAACCCATGACATTTTTTTTCAAAATAATCTGTATGCACTTTTTTGCCTTTAAAAGTTGTCCTTTGCCTCAACCTCCCCAGATGTGCCTCTGATCTGTCATAGCACACACATCCCACATCATAATACTTCTGTGTCTTCACAGATAAGCTCATTTCTTTGGAGGGCTGCTCTCTCCCCTGTTATTTTTGGTCAGCATGTCTATTAAGTGATAATGATGATTTTTTCTGATTCACATTTTTTATCCTTCAAAGCAAACTTATTTCTGTTATGATGGTGCCAAAATCTTTCATGGCTTCTTGGGCAAGCAATGAAAGAAAATCTATTTTGAGTTACTTGTCCTGGTTGGAAAATATATGAAAAGTAAGGTAATTTCCTCCTCCAGTGAATTCACTCAATTTTCTGCAATACCCAAAGATTTCCAACTCAGAGATGATTTCCAGAGATACTGGTCGTTTCCATCTGATTGCACACTGGTGAGGAGAAGAGGATATTTGGAAAATAATTAAATTTAATGTAACATCTTCTTAGCAAATAACTTTGCCCGTTGCTGCCATCTCTATTCTGTGCCACCTCTGGCCCCATCAGGCCTCCTCTCCTATTTTGTCTTGATGTTGGGGCTACCTGTAGAGTCTACAAATGTTCTTGTTATAGAGACACTCCCAGAATGTCCAACTGGGGTGCTCCCAACAGTCAAGTTCAAAACTCTGGCAAAGGCTTTTGAGTCACAGGGATAAGAAACAACTTGAAAACTCTGACATAAGAACACTTTCTTGATAGGGCATTTCCCTAAGAACTTTTGTTCAAGAAGAATTAGAAATATTTCTGGATAAAAGAGAGGTAGAAATCACCTTGAGGAGAAGCCAATGGTTTCATGGGATCTGGAGACAGGATGGGAGGGTGAAAAGCTGGCACTACCGTTGCCCAGCTGAGTGACCCTTTGCAGGATGCACCACAGCACTGGACATGTTTCTCATCTTTGGAAACAAAGGTGATGACGGCAGACTTCTTGTGTCCTGGCTGATGTGAGGACAACATGAGATAATGCATCAGCCCTGTGCCTGGTACACAGGGGGTGCTGGATGACAGTGAGACGTAATGCTTGTTGTTTGGTTTTAGGAAGTTAAAGCCTGATGAGACTATGTCAATGGAGATTCTCCTCCTGTCCATTCTCTGCCTGGTGGAGGGGGACAACTGAGAGGTCGATGTCATACACCCTGCAAGACCACCCACCTGCCGGTAGCACGTCACCTGCCCCCGGACCAGCTGGGGCCTGTTGGCAGCTGGCTCTGCTCTTTGTAACCTGCTGCAGCCTCCTCCACTCACCTCCTTGGAGCTCCATGGAGTGCGTGAAGTTGTCACGTATACACACAAATGTGCACATCACATTCGTACAGTCAGTTCAGGCTGCTGTAGCAGTAATTTATAAATAACAGACATTTATTTCTCATAGTTCTAGAGCATATTTGGTGTCTGGTGAGGGCTGCACTGGTTTCCCAGCTGGCAACTTGCTGCTGTGTCTTCATGAGGGAAGAAGGAAGGGCAAAAGGCACGGCAGGTGACCTTGTTCTCAAGCCTTTTTATAAAGGCCTCATCTCACCCAGGAGGGCAGAGCCTCGTCACTTGCCGCCTTGTGATGCCACCACCTTGGGCTTTAAGTTTCAACATGAAGTTTGGAGGGACACATACATATAACCATAGCACACACATACCCAAACTGTATATACACATGTATGTAATTGCACACACGCACACACGCACGTGTCTATATTATACATACATCTGCATTGTATATGCAGACCGTGAGCTCCGTGCAGGTGGAAATGTTGTTTTCTTTATGTTTGTTTAGTCTTGTAGAATTTATCTATGTGGAATATATAAACAAATATTAATGAAATATTTTTAAATGAAAGTGTGTAAACATTTAAAATATATCAGGATAAACATGTAATTTTTCATACCTATATAAATGTACAAGTAGGATATACATAGATATATTGATAAGTATATTGATATATAAATATAAATAAATATATTTTTTCCAAATTAAGAACTAAACTTATCCTAAATCAAGAGGGCAAGAATTTCAAATTCTAGTTCATATGTACATGGATCAACCGCTGAAATTTCTATTTTGTTCTATTAATACATGTCCTTTCTTGTGCCAATATCACACTATTTTAATTATAGCTTTATGCTGAGTTTTGATACTCAGTTGGGTAATTTCCTTTTCATTCTTTTGTTTTTCAAACTTCATTGCTATTCTTACATATTTTCTTTTCCACATGAACTTGAGAATCAGCTAAGCAAGTTACAATAAATGAAACTTCTGGAGCTTTGCCTGGGGTTACATTGAATTTATAGATTAATTAGGGTATGAAAATTGATATCTTTATGATGACAAAAATTCCTATCCCAGAACATCCTGTTTCTCCACGCAGGTCTTTAGCTTTAGGCTCAGTTGAGAGGTCTTTATAAACCCACAGCATATTTCTTGGTAAGATTTAATGTGTTTTATGATTTTTGTTATTGTGAGAGGGATACTTTTTTTAACAAAAACTTTTCATCGTGGAAAGCTTCAAAAACATGCACAACTTGTAATAATTGCATAAGGAACGCTGTGTACTCCACTCCACACTTCAATAATTGTTAACTCTTGCCTGGCTTCACTTCTTCTCTGCCCATCTAATTCCGTTCTCCCTGCCCAGTTATTTTGAAGCAAATCCTGGATTTCAGGTTATTTCTGCCATGACTCTTTCATGTTAATTTCGGGCCTGACAACCTGTTTAACATTCTTCCTGGTATGAACAGCATGCAGTTAACTTATGTGATTCCTAGAGACCTTTTACTTCATCACCGGGTCCTCAGCGTGGCGTGTAACACGAGGTAGGTCCTCCGTGCCTGGGTATGGTTGATTCAAACATTGATGTAGCCCTAACTCCCCAGCAGGACTCCTTCTCTTGGCTTGCCATGTGCTGCAAGGTGGTCACTTAAACTCGAGTGTCTTTTGACACTTTCCAGCTCACAATGGCCCTTAGACTCACACCTAGGTGGAGCCAGGGCCATGCCAGCCCCTGTGCTGTTTAACATCCTGGGCCACCCTCCCCCACCACCGTCCTGACCCTGAGACCCAGTCTGCAGAGCCTGTGCCCAGGGCCTACTCTCCCAGAGCAAGCGGCTGTTGCAGCTGAAAGTGGGGCAGGGTTCACCTGAGCACAAAATAGAACGTGGCCTGGCTAATCATTTATGGAGAGTTTCTTTTGCTCAGAACCTGAATCCATTATTCAGCCTTAAAACAGGAATAGAATATGCTAATGCAGCTCCAGGAGTGCACACGCAGCACACCCGCGTCAGCCCTGGCTGCTGCAAGCCCCCTGGAGACACTTCTTTTCTCTGCCTGTGAGTGTACAGAGAGCGGCAGCAACCCGGCCGCGGTGATTCTCATAGGAAAGCACCAGGCCCCTGTTTCTCCGTAGCTCTGGCCTTGGAGGCCCCCACACAGTAGAGGAGAACCCAAGGCCAGCCTCGGGCACTGCCCCCATCTGTAAACTCTCTGATGTCAGTTTCAAAGGCAAGAATGAGCCCTTCCCAATCCCATTCTCCTATAAAATAATCTCTTATGATGTCATCCATGTATCAGTATAAACCCCCTTGCTGTTTTTTGTTTGCTATTTTGGGTCATCACATTCTGCTACTTTCTGGGTAGACAGGTGTGCTTTCCTGTGATGTCCACCAATGTCAGGTACGTCACTGAGAAGAAAGAGGTCCATGTTCACCTTAGCCACCCCTGGCCACAGTCTCAGAGTTTTTCACCCATTAGCAACCTTGGGAGTTCTGTTTTAAAACATTTCCTATGACAGTGTTCTTGGCTCCCACTTCCCTGCCTGGGTCTTCCCTGGCTTTGCTATGACTTTCTTTGGTTCTTCTGTCTGAAACGGAACTGGCTGCCAGGCTGAGAAGATTTGATCTTATTTAAAAAGCAGCTGTTATTTAATGCAAAGACTGAATTTGAAATCTCAAAATACAGGCTCAAGGCCTGCCCGTCCAATTGATTACTGGGGCCACCAGGCAGACTCCCTTTGTGTCTTGAAGTCTTCAGTGTAAGGGGGGCAACTGTGAACTCAGACCCTTGGCACGGATGTGCTGTTTGTACTGATAGCACCAGAGCTGTGGGCGGTCGACACTCACCAGAAGGCAGCATGGTTACTCAAATGCCTTCCTGGGCCCCTTCCCACACCCCTGGCCTCCCACCTTTGGCTGTTCACCCTTTTGCATCCCCTGCCCTGTCCCCACTTCCCTGCCACAAAGGGGTTAATGCCAGGTCCTATTCCTGAGACTCACAATTTTCTGTCTTTGGCTCTAAGCAACATGCATTTATTTTCGGCATTAACTACAGCTTAACCCCGAAGGTAAAAATTAGAAAATGCAAAAATGAAAATTGGCCACTTTAGGCACATTCTCTCTCCCTCTCTCTGAAAGCATGAATTACGGCTTCTGCCTTCAGTTAGATGAACCGAATAGAATAGCCCCGATCAGGTGTGTTCCAATAGACTGTTTCACATGATATAAGGTGGTTAAATTATGTGTTTTGAAATTCCCTGAAGCTGCAAATTAAGAAATGTATAATTAAGCCCTGGAATATAAAAAAGTAGAAAATATTTGTCTTCCAACTTTTCTCTGGTTTAAAACTATTTCGGGTTTTGATTTTTGGGACAGCCGAATAGGTAAACACATCAAAATTCTAACAACTTATTTAAATGGTAAAAAAAAGTCAATGAAGGGCCATATCTCTGGCAGTAAGGATTCCTCCACACAATTCTCATCTCCATAGCAGGCATAGATAGTCCCTTTTCTGAGGTGGCTCTTGGAAATCGTGACAGGTGCAGAACTCTTCAGCCCCAGTACCTGGAGAGATGTGGTTCAGCCCTCAGACTCCTTCCTGGAAGGTGCTAGAATGAGCACAGCTGTCCCTAAGTTCATTGCCTCAGTGAGACTCATTACCTCCTTGAAGACTGTGTGTTTTCAAAGATAGAACTTCACTAAAAGGTGAAGTCTCTTAAGAATGAAACCACACAGAAAAGAATACATTCTTGTATGGCTTAAGTGTTGTATTAGTTTCCTAGGCTGTTGTAACAAACTGCTAAAACTTGGTGGCTTAAAAACACAATTTTATTCTCGTATAACCCATAGGTCTGAAGTCTGAAACCAAGCATCAGCAGGACCGTGCTCCTTCGGGGGGCTGTGGGGAGAATCCTTCCAGGCCACTTCCGGCCCCTGGCAGCTCCAGGCATTCCTTGGCTTGTGGCAGCACAACTAGAGTTTCACCTGCCCCTGCACAAGTCATCTCCTCCTGTCTCTGGCTGGCTTCTGTCTTTCTCTTCTGTTAAAGTGACACCTGCCGTTGGATTTTAGGGCCCATCCTAAATGCAGCGTGATCTCATCTCAAGATTCTTAATTATATCTGCAAAGACGTTTATCCACATTCACAGGTCCCAGAGGTTAAGGCAGGGACATATATTTTGGAGGGGCCACAGTTTAACAGACGACAGGTGTATATTTAGTAAATCTCAGGATAAGAACCTAAGGGATTGATAACAATGATTATCTATTTGTGGAGAGGGCAACAGGGGAAGAAGGGTGAATTTTGCTTCTCCTTCAGTTTTTAAAACCATGTAATGTTTTGAGTCTAGTAAATTCTGTTACTTATTAAATATTAAATAAACAAATACAATTTAAAATGATAAAATGAGGTATGGTCTGTTATGATGTTATCTTAGATCTTTAACACAATTAAAGCCTAAGAATAACAGATGAATTCTTAACCAATGATAATGAATCGTAACAGCATTAAGTTTTTTTTTTTTTTTTTTGTAGAGGCAGAGTCTCACTTTATCGCCCTTGGGAGGGTGCCGTGGCGTCACACAGCGCATTGCAACCTCCAACTCCCGGGCTTAGGTGATTCTCTTACCTCAGCCTCCCGAGTAGCTGGGACCACAGGGACCACATGCCCAGCTATTTTTTTGTTTTGCAGTTTGGCCGGGGCCAGGTTTGAACCCACCACCCTCAGCATATGGGGCCAGCGCCCTACTCGCAGAGCCACAGGCAGAACAAAACGGAGAAAACTATAAAAATTGATGTTCATTTTTGCATATCACAAGGTACACAAAGTGCCAGCAAAAAAAAAAAATGTAGAAAAAGGAAATTATATTGGCCTGGTGATTTTTGTAACAATGTCTGTTGTCATTTATTTATTTGACAAGCACGTTACACCTATGACTGAGCATCCCAGGGAGAGGCAGGTGGCCTGGAGAGGCCACATTTCCGTTAGATCCAGGCCTTGCTTCAAATGTAGGAAGAGTTCAAGGTCGCTGTAATAAACACCCGTGACCAAGAACACCGTCATGTCTTTTCTCACTCTTGTTGCTTCCCTGTCACAACCAGCCCCTTATGCTGAAAATGAGGACTTAGAAGAAAAGGGCAAAAGCGCCATCCTTCCCTTTCCCTTGCAGTCTTTCCTTACTCATCAGCGAGCCAAAAATAGAGCTTATTAATAGAAATTTTGCACACTGAGAAGTGAAGTAAAGACAGCTGAGTTAATGCAGTGTTTCTGGTAAGAATTAAATACATCTGTACATATGGGCCACTCAATACAAATGGCGTGATTTTGGAGATTCTGTATAGGGGCTAGATGCCTGTATATTTGCACTTAAACTAGAACTGCACAATATAAAGAGGAGTGGTAAACATTCATGCTAATGATTTAAAATTGCATTCTTTCTTTACCTAAAATGACCTAGAACAGCAAATAAAAAACCCCATGCCAAGTTGAGGGAGACTGTGGAAATGGGTGAAAAATTTTATGTTATTACATTTAATGACACTTTTCTTCTGCTCTTTGAATGAGACCACCCGCGTTTTTCTCCTGCAGGGAGCTCCAGCAGGGAGTTCCGTGCAGCCAATGAGAGCGGGTCTTCCTCCGGGCCAATTGGCTCAGGGGGTGAGGGTCACATGGTATGAAATATGGCAGCCCCCGAATGAAGGTGGGGTAACTTCCCCAGCAGTTCCCCTTGGAAGGGAAGGCAATTGTTTAAAGCAATAATATTTTGGCAGTCTGTCTCCTCCACCTCTCTTCACCCACAGGCACTGTTGCAATCCTGGGTTTTAGGCAATACTCTGCCAAGTTTGAGATGTGATGTTTGCTCAGCCTATTCAACTTTAGCATGCCATTCTTTAATGGCTTCCGAGGAACAGACTATTACAATTGTGTCCTCTCTTTTATTGGTCTAAATCACACTTTTCACATACTAGGCTTTGCGTGAATTAGAAAGTAACCACTCATTTTAAATAAAGGCAAACAGTGAAATGATCCGAGGGCATTTAAACATTTCAGGTGGAGCTCAGCACAGGGAATTATTTCAACCACAGAATTTCCACGGAGCCCTCTTGGAAGAAAAATGGGTCTTGATGAAATTTGAGGGCTCCAAGTCTTTTTTTTGTTTGTTTTTTCTGTTTTGTCTTTGCTTATTTGTTATTTAGATGGGAAGATCTGTGAATACTTCTCCTTTCTCGTAGCAGCAGGTACTAATTTTAGTACTTCCAAGGCATACAGAATTGAGGTTTCAAAAAGCTTCCCACTCTGGACGTTTTTCTGGTATTGCTACAAGGATCACTGCCCTCCCTGGGCAGTTACAGCCATCCACATGGGCACGCACATGGTTGTCCATTTGCCCTGGCTCCCCTCTCACCCACCCACCCACAACCAGAATTGCCATCCGGGTCTTTGGGTTCTATCCTGAATGCTAGTAGCAGAACAGAAAGCCCCAAGTTTGAAGGGAATGTGGGATTTCTCCTTTCATGACATCCACCAGGAGCAGAATTTCTGAAAAACTTACCATCCCAGAGGCTATGGGGCTCTTGACAACCCAGGTCCTTTCAGGGAAAAAGTAAACACTTGTAAGTTTTTCTCCCCAGGTTTCACAGAAAGTTGATATCGGCTCTCTGCAAGGCCAGGAAAAGATTGGGTGATCTCTCCGAAACCCCAAGGCTTTCTTTCCCTGCATTTTCATTACTTGTTCTCCGCTCTCTGAACTGCAGCCAAGTGCCTAGTTCATGATGTCATAATTGCTCACCTGGGACAAGTGCAGCGATCTGATTTCATATCATAAAATTCAGTGCACCTGGGTACCACATAATCGCTCCACCGAGACGCACATGCATTACATCAGCTGTGATTCATTCCTGTGATTTTTTTCTTGGCTAGAATCTGATAACAGGAGCCAACAACTTCAACTGCTAGAACATGTTTAACTGGAAGAAACAAAACCCATCTTTAGTTTCTCTTCCAGCTTTAGGCTAAGCCATATATATTTTAAATATCCCACATTTAAAGAGTAACAACAAAACTCAGGGAATAGGATCTAAAATGCATCTCCAACCCTCAGCTTGGATGGACTTCGGGATCATTAGCAAGCTGTGTCTAGCGGCACAGGAAATGGAGGCGATAACTTTGATGCAAATTGGCTGTGTGACCTGCAGCAAATGACTCACACTCTCTGAGCCAAAGTCTCCTTATCTGTGAAATAAAGATAGCAATGTCTACCTCGAAACCCTGGATGGCACTAAATAAGAGGCCCTTCACTTGGTGCCCAGTTTGGGTTCAGTACATGGCGGTCTTTTTCTCTTTTCCACCGGTGGAAAATACCAAAGTGTGGGTGGAGTAGGTTTCTCTTTGCCCTGCCTGGCTGGGGTGGCATTGGCTGCTCAGGGTCTTAAGGGGCATGTCCTGTGTCAGCCAGTCACAGGTACCCTGTTCCTCCTCCTGCCCGTGTGGCTGGTTTTGGCTAGTGCCAGGCAGAGCTGATCAGCATTAGTCACTTGGCCACCCCAGAGATTGGCGTAGGGGCAACTCAATCATGGCAAAGTTTAGCCATTTATTTTTCTTCATCCGACTGTGAGTAAAGAAGTTTTGGGGCCCTGGTCACCAGGGAAGCCATCCAAGAGTCACTGAGAGAAGGTTAGAGCCCTTTTAAAGCCCCAACTGGACTCTATTTGGTGGCCCATCTGTCCCTGTGCACACCAGCTACATTTCTGAGCATTCCTGAGGAGAGACTGGTCGTCATCTCTGGGTTTCCGATCCAGGGCTTCAGGCAGGCAGGAAGACAGCTGAATCACAGAGGGCTCCTTTTAGCATCTCCACCAGCTGAGCCTCTTCTAATGGATTTGACGACCACATCCTTCACGCTAGCTGTGTAAGTGAAACTTCCACTGTTGACGGAGAAGCCATACTCAGTAAAATGATTTAAAGAGGTTTATTCTGAGCCAAATTTGAGGTACATGGCCTGGAGTCATCCCCAAGAAACCTTGGGCAATGGACTCGGTGTGGTGGGGTTTCAGTTTGCTTTTATCCATTTCAGGGAGACAGGAGTTACAGGTAGTCACAAATCAACGTGTGCAAAGCGTACATTGGTTTGGCCGAAAAGGTGGGCCATCTCAAAGTGGGGGCTCACAGGTTACAGGTGGGTTTAAAGATTCCTTAGCTGATATTTCTCAGGAAGAGTTAGGCTCTAATAGCCGTGAAGTCAGTGAAAAGGAATGCTTGAATTAGCATAAGGGTCTGTTAACCAGAGACAAACCATAGGACACATGGCCAGACCCAAGTGGTTTGTATACTGAGGACCTTCAGGCAAGTCTTGCATAGCTGTAGGCCTGTTAGCAAGTCACAGAGGACATCTCTGAGAAGGGAGGGGACAAGGTGAGGCCTGTCTGATCGCCTTTCTCCTGGCCAGCAGCTCAGTTTTAGGGTGTCCCCTTGGCTAAGTGGGGTCCAGTTAGTTAGCCCCCGGGGCGGACCCTTAAGGTTTTGTTTAGTTCACACTGCTAGTAGACGCAACTCAATGGAGCATGGCCGGCTCTCCTTTTTGTTGGTAGGAATCATGTGCAGAATGTTGAACCTCTGAGAGCCCTGCAGAACGTGAGAGTGGGTACAGTGCTTTTGAGACCATGGCTTTTATGAGCAACTTCATGCTCTGATTTCTAGATATGTTGCCTGAGATATAAGAAGAAGAAAATGACTGTCTTTGTGAAAATGTTACTGCAGGTTTGTCTATTTACATGTTTTGATTAAAATCAGAAGAGCATTATGTTTAGTTATAAACACTGATGGTAGCAAAGGATTGAAAGTAAAATACAGTAGAACCTCCAGAGCTGACCACCTCCTCAAGGTGACCCAACGTCCATAGACTGGACATGCACCGCATGTACATATCAGCAGCCCAGTTCCTCGTGTTGACCACGTCCGTATGTTGACCAGTTTGTAACCATCTCTTGGGTGGTCGACTTACAGAGGTTCTACTGTATATTAATATTAGCTCATTCTGACACGTGGCCCCTCCTATCTTCACATCTCACGGGTAACCACAGTTAACAATATTACTCTAAAAGTCTTATTTATATAAATGAGCACATTGTTGTAAAAGCCCCTGTTTGTGTTTCAAAAAGATTTTAGGGAACGCTGAGATAATAAGGGGTATGTTAAGTCATACCGCAAGCAAAACAAAATAAAACCAGCCTTCCTTGAAGCAGCCTCCGTGTCATCAGTTCGGGACTGACTGGTGAATGTGGCATCGTCTAATGGAACCCTACCCACCAGTGACAAGGAGTGAAGACCTACCGTTCTGGAACAGAAACTGTCCCAGGTGTATCAGATATGACCATAGTGGAAAAAAGCAAGTCGTAAAACAATATGTACACTATTATCCCTTTATAGGACAATAGCATGGTATTGCTCTATTCTTTAATTGGTTTTCATTAAGTCAAGAACCTTTTGGAAATTGAGATTTTTGGGGGGTTTCTTGGATATCCACAATTGCACATTGATTGCAGGTGTCAGAAGAAACATTTTAAGAGGCTCCCTGGAGCTGAGCAGCGATCCCCGGGGCTGCAGCTTCCAACTCAGGCCTCCTCTGTCTCCACAGGAGGCTGCTGATCTTACCTGATTAACAAGGTCTCTGTAAATGTCTTTAAATTTCATTGCATCAAAAAGATTCTAGAAGGGATCTAAATAATTTCTGTTGAAATCCATTTTGATTCCTGATAATAAACAATCAGGGACTACCTTTTGCATGAATTAATAAAGGAAAGAGCTCAATAGGTTTATGAAACAATATTACAGAGAAAATCACTAGCCAATGAGACAAGGGCTTCAGAAGAGGCCAGAGCCAATGTCTGCCAATGAAACAGAGCTCCACCAGGAACAAAGGGAATGTTGCAGACCTCCCACTGTGTGTTCCTTAAACATTCGAGAAGATTTGGCACCTGGGAAAAACCAGTGGGCAGAGAAAGGGCAGTGAGATCAGGCGAGGTGACGAGGAGAAAGCATCGTAGTGGGATGTAAAATGCCCAACGGGAGAGCTGTAATGGACTCAAGGATGCAGAAAATCTGATCAGCTAAGTCAATGATACAGGGGAGAAATTCTCGGACCGAAAACGAAGAGTCAAGGGCGTGAAAAAGACGAAGAGTGAAAATGGCAAGAAGAAGAAAAAAAAAAGGCCCACCATTCAAGGTCATCCCATGGGCACGTCAGAAAGCAAAGGACAAATGGAAAAGAAACAATGAACAAACAGAAACTTTCCTGAGCTAAGGAGTTGACCTTCTGGCTGAAGAGGGTGATTAAAACAAAGCAAAATTAATTGGAAAAACCCAACACTTAGGCTTAGCACTGGCACACTTCTATGTTTTAGACAGAAAAGAAAACACATTACACACAACAAACAAGGGCAAAAAATAAAGCCGCAACCACAGCAAAAACGAAAACAAATCAGTACCCTCCAGAGAGCCGCAGCTTAGCCCGGCTGCAGACTTCTCCCCAGAATCAGAGCGAGGCAGGAAGCAGAGTCGTGTCCCCAGAATTCTGAGAGGAAGTGGTTGGGAAACAGAAGAAGCTGCCCAGAGATCAAAGGTCAACGTGTTTGGACAAGTCAGGTAAGAAAGCTGCTGAACATCAGAAACGGAGAGCAGAACGTCTTTAATTCTATTTCTTCCCGTGTACGAATTTCAAAGCATCTCTGACAAATAAAAATACTAGTAAAAAAAAAAAAAGACATGGACAAGAGGAAAATGCAGTGAAACAAAAAAAATAATGTTTCACTGTTGGAGAGCAGAGAGAAAAGGCAAGAATTCCCCTTTGAAGCAACTCAGGGAAGTTTTCCTCCATTCTAGGCATCTCAGAAACACGTTTACTTGTCTGTAATGTTGACAGCAGTGACAGATGTCGATATGCTAATTTTTGCATCTGTCCAGAGTCTCAGGAAGCTCCCCAGTGCTTCTGCTCCTTTCCAAGGTGTTGGGCACTTGGGTGTTGCAGGGGCGGCATCCCTCCACACTTTGGCTTGGCGGGAAGCTCAGACTTCATGATTCAGCAGATGCGATGCTCAGCAGGGGAGCTGCGCCTTCCTGGAGAGAGTAGTGCAGGGATCCCACTTGGCTCCTTGGCTCCTGTGTCTGTTTCTTAGGGTCACGCCCAGCTCGTAGCAAGGATGGGACATCCTACAGCCCACCCCACCCTGCTCACCTGCCCTGCCTTCTGCCCCAGGCGCGGTCTCCAACTGAAAGCTGATTCGCCCAATGTCACCCAGACACCTGTTGTTTTTCCTCACTTTTCACCTCTGCTCATTTTATTTCTACACCTGGAATCCACTTCTTCTTCTCAATTTCATGCACCAAAATCTCACTCAAGCTTGAGATGCCTGCCGTGCTTTGTGACCACTCGGAGTGGGGTTGGCAGTGGCACGCAGCATCCCCTCTGGCCTCCTTAACTCCTCATCTTGAGACAGCCAGTGCAGGGACGCCTTTTGCAAAGGAAAAGCCTCAGTGCTCACTGTCGGACTCCTGTTTGTTTCCGGTTGTAGGAACCATCTCCATCTTTTCTAATTTCTTATCCAGTTGACAACTGGTGCATTTTTGGCTGGCTCAGTGCCTTCCCACGTGGGTCCCTGACTCCTCAGAGCTCTCGATCCTGAGGGCTTGTCCTGTCAGGGTTCTGAGTTGCCGCTGACCATGTGAGGGATGCCTCGGCCCGGTGCCCTCACCTTCCTTCATTTCTTAGCCCGGCAGCTGGGTGCCTGCTGCGCCTACGGGGTCTGTCCAGACCACCTCTGAGCTTATGCCCTAATTTTTCTCAATGCTGTTGTTTTCCCCTGAATCTTGGTACCTGTGCTGACCCCTGGTCCCTTTCTCTGCCTCTTCTCAGATACCTACTACCACATTTGGCCCGGCCACCACTGTGGCCTCCCCACGCCCTAGGCTGCAGCTCAAGTCAGCCTGCAGTGAGTCAGGCTCCTTACTCTAGTTTGGACTGACCGTGGCTCTGCGTTCTGTCCTGCTCTGAGGAGTTTGAAGTCCCAGTACCCTTTGGACATGCGTCTTCGGGCCACCCTGTCTGTCCAGCCAGCAACACCAAAGCCCGACCAGACATCCTTTGAGGGCCGGAGTTGGGTCATTCCTGAAGACAGCACTTTGCTACTTCTCCCATGGATGTTTCTTTTCTCTCTGACTTACTTGATTCTCCAATTTCTAGGTCATCTGCTAGATAGCTCAGCAGGAAGTTAGGTGACTGCTCAAGGTGACGGGTCCCCAGAGACTGTCTTTTATCTCTCACTTGGGGACCCCCATTTCAGGGGCCACATACAGGTTCAAATCATGATTCTCCTGTCTGGAACGACCTTAGGCAAGGTGTAGCACCTCTTTGTGCCTCTGTTTCCTCACCTGTCATAGGAAAATAATTACACCACTTCTGTGGTGGTTGTGAGAATTACACGGGATCTAACATGTAAGGACACAGCAGAGACCCGGTGAAACCCACTTCTCTTTCCTTCCCTGCCATGTCCCAGGCACCTGTGTCTGGCCATTCAGATCCAGAGATATTTGCCTCAATTTTTAAACATAGATCAACCTTGATGGGAAGCTGTCGTGGAACACTGTTATTTACAGGACAGAACTAATCACCTTAGTGAGTCTGGCAAATATTATTTTTGCATTTTCTGAGACATACCGTTAATGCGGCTGTGGGTAGGCCAAAGTGGAAAATTACATAGTTGAGGATGTTATGTAATCACATTCGGGGAGAAAGCAAGCTGGGCTCTGGCCTCTTACGCCATTTTAAATGGGACGTTGTGAGGTTGATTAAGGCAATTGATTGTGAAACACTTTGTAGTTGAAAAGATACAGAAAACGGTTACACTTAAAGGGAGGGCATGTGGATAGTCGTGAAGAGGCAGAGGCCACGGGGACACAAAGTGTCTCTGCAGCACCACACAGCTGGAATCTGTGACCTTCTGCGTGAGGAACAGGAGGGCAAATGAAGATGAATCTCCGTCTCTGGGCTCTCAGCAGAGTCCGAAAATGGCCAATTTAACCTGAAATAAAAAGAACAGCTTCAGTCTAGACACTGGCAGACATTTCTTTATATCCTTCAATTAGAAACCTGCAAGCCCGCAGGAACTGTATTCTCGGGTGAAATCGGGCCTCCCGCACTCACGCGGCTCCCCCGGAGATGCTTCTGGCCCAGGACCGAAAGTCTTAACACTAATTAGTCTCCCTGCACACAGCTCCCAAGCCTCACTCGGGTTATATTCTTTGAAAAAACAAAAACAAAACTGTTTTTTAAAAATCAGGCTAGGTCAAACTTGCAAAGGCAAGGTCCTGACATGGAAGGGGAGCAGATAAATTCCTGCAGATCTGACACGGTCCACAAGGGGCAGCACCGGGGAGCCTCTTGTCCCTGATTCCCGTGATTCAGAGACGGAGGCGAAAGCCGCGGAGCGTGAAAAGAGCAGGGACACTTTTCTGGGGAGAGAAATGGTGTTGTCTGCACGGTCAAAGGGGGGGGGATCATTAGAATTGCAAATTGTGTTTTATTTTGGGTGCATTCTTTAAAAGATGGTAAACTAGGCCGGGGTGGTGGCTCACTCTGAGAGGCCGAGGTGGGTGGATTGCTTGAGCTCAGGAGTTCAAGACCAGCCTGAGCAAGAGCGAGAGCCCATATCTTAAAAAAAATAGCTGGTGTTGTGGCAGGCCCCTGTAGTCTCAGCTACTGGGGAGGCTGAGGCAAAAGGATTGCTTGAGCCCCAGAGTATAAGGTTGCTGTGAGCTATGATGCCACAGCACTCTACCCACGGTGACAAAGTCAGACTCTGTCTCAAAAGAAAAAAAAAGAATTACACACGCACACTTGTTCTATAGTTTACCACCTTATATGTGTATAGGTATCACGTAACTATGGAACAAGGGTATTAAGGGACAAGGCCTCCCCCTCTGTGTCTCAGAGTGTCACCCCAAGAAAGTGGGAATGCCGTCTCGAGCTTTAGAATGAACTTGGAGAGGAATTGCCCAGCGATCTGGCCACGCCAGGTGCCGACACTGAGTGGGGTCTGACCAGTGAGGCAGCTGCCCGCCAGGACCCACAGAGCGTTCACACCGGAGCAACACAGTCCTGCTTTGTCCTCGTCACCACACGGAACGACTGACTCGGGTCCTCTCATTAAGCTCTACTGTACCTGAGGCTGCGAACAATTTAAAGTGAGATTGGAACGTCACAGAATCCCCGACAGTTTCTTGGAAATCTCTTTTGATTTCATTTCTGTAAGATGTCCTGTTTTTTTCTCTCTCTACCACATAGTCTCCATCCAAGCAGGTGTTAGAAGGGTGAGCCATGTGTTTACTAGGATGCATAATAAAGCAGATCTTAGTTTATGTGGGTGGGACGAGGACACACAGAACTTTCTTCTCTGGTACCAAGGAGATGATAGAACAAATAGTGAAAGTTGCTGGAAAGAATGTCAACCCTTTAAATCTTACATCTGAGTAGGGACTGCTGGTAGGTACTGAGGGGTCACTGAGGGGCTTAATTTGAGAGAAGCTGAGGGATGCATATTGGTCGTATTTGAAAAGCCTCGGGACAGAGGCGGCGGGGAAGAGGGGGGTTCCCCCTGCCACATAATCTGGAGTCTGGGCAATGCGGGAGGTGGATGACCTCAGGCTTCTGTTCACTCCAAGTCTAGTGAGGGCATTTCTGTTATCTAGACACCTGTGTCTGTAGATAAAGGTCCTGTGGACATGGGGCCCTGGCTCAGGTGTGTGTCCTGTGGACATCTGGCCCTGACTCGGCCAGCCTTTGCTGAGCCCTCAGGTGACCTTTCTCAGAACCTCAGGATTGCTGTGGACCATTTTTCCAGAAGGGGGAGAAATGCAAAACGTACACACAAACACACAATGTGCTACAGAAAGTGATAAGGGACTCGCACGTGCCCTGAAACGATTCCGTAACTTTGTGCAAGGGAGACCTATAAAGGTCTGATAATAACATCATCTCCACTTTACAAATGGAACAAAAGGGTTTGGGCTATGTCCACGTGTGAAGGGTGACCGGATGAGTCCTGAGGAATAAATCAGCCCGTTTGCTTCAGTGGCTTTAATGCCAGCCGACTGGGGACTGACTTGGTGTTGGGAGACAAAGTCTGAGAGTGCAGGAGGAGGAAGGGCTGTGACGCCTGCATTCACTGGGCCAGGGCAGTTCTGTCCTGAATAGGGAGAAATTAAAACTTAAAGCTGTTCTCTTAGAAAGCTGGAACGCACAAATAACAAAGAAGGACATGAATGAATTCCAGATGAGGAAAAGAATCTAGTGCAATAAATTCACAGAAACGGCAGAGAGTAACTTTTGGAATGCTTCCTGACATTTGTCAAGGTAATCATTAATCACTGGGGACACATGATTAGTTTTCACAAAAGTGCGGCATTTCCGTGGATAGATGTCTTAGAGGATTTGCAGGGGTTTGTGAACCAATCAAGTCCGTTCCATGTGCCTTTCAAGAAGAGAGTTCACCTTGTATCCGGAAGCCACATGTATCATAATCAGAAATATACAATTTGTTACAACCAAGCCAGCCTTGTAAATATCCTGCATTTATATTTATTTATTTTTATTAAATCATAACTATATACATTTATGGGGTACAATGTCATGATTTGATATACAATAAGGAATGCTTAAATGAAACTGATGAATATAAGTATCAGTTCACTTATTTATTTTTTATGGTAAGACATTACAGCTTACTCTTAGTTGTTCAGGAATATACCCTTGCATTGTACACACTTGTCGAGATCTTGTCATTTATATTTATTGTAAACACGATTGTAGCTGGTATAGGTGCGATTTCCTGCCTTGAATCCTCACATCACTGAGAGTCCTGGGTGGATGATAAATGATTTGGCTCTTTTACTAATGGAGTAAGTGGGAAAGACATTTCTAAATGGGTGAGATGAAGAGTTGTGTAACTAAAAGGGAACGGTTTGCTGCTGGATTTATTCTCTCTAATAAATACATTCTTGCTGATAATTTCTTCAGGGACCCACACAGAATAGTGACATTCAAGGATCACCAGCTTTAATGCATCTTGGCCTAATCATGATACAATCATATTTTTTATATTATGTTCTTCATGCTCAAAACATAGCACAATTAGAAAGGTCTTGGGAAAGGGTATATAATTTGTGTGGAATCATGGTTTTTTTCTGGGTAAGCTATTCCTACCGTACAAACAGAATTCTCCTGGTCCTCCAAATGTTTGAGTTACAAATACATAGTAACTATTTATCTGGTCGCAGACATTACTTCAAGGTAAACACACACACACGCACACTCACTTCAAGCAATAAGAATGACCCTGGCCCCCCCCCAATGGCGAGGTGAAATGTAGACGCCCCATGGGTCATCCCCGCTCAACACTGCCCTCCCAGCCATTCCTGAAAATGCACCAAATACAGTTGATTCTCGTTACTTGCAGGCTCTGTATTTGCAAATTTATCCTCTCACTAAAATTTGTTTGTAACTCCAAAATCAGTACTTGTAACACTCTGGTACTGTCCATGAAGTGTGCAGAGGCCGAACGCCTGGAACCCCTCACGTGTGCTCCCAGCTGAGGCTGCACGAGAGGATGCTGGGCCTTCTCCTGACCGTTCTCGCTACTGGGAACGAGTGTCCATGTTTGGGGAATTTTTGTGCTTTTGGCTGATTTTGTTCTTAAAGTGGCCCAAGTATAGTGCTAAAGAGCTGCCTCATGCTCCTCAGGGAGAAAGGCTGTAGGTGCCTTACGGAGCAAGCACAGTGTCAGGCAGGCTTGGTCCAGACTCGAGTCACAGGGCTGCGCTGCCGGCTATGAGAGCGGGGTTAACACATCCGGAATATAATACACTGGGGAAAAGCAAGAGGAAATCTGCCAATCTGCAAGTGAGGCTGTTCTAGAAAGTGCTTGAAGTAACGTTTATAGTTTGTGAGGAAGCTATGGAAGAAGAGGAAAAAGTGGCTACCTCTGTAGGTCTTTGGGGTGATGACTGATAGAAAAGGAGCAGAGGGCGGCACTGTCGGTGAGGCTGAACGCCAAAGGAATCAGTCGCGTGTCCCAGGGGCAGGAAACGTTAAGCCCTTCTCAGCTGATGTTTTATTATAAAGAAAACACTGCACATAACTAATTATTTTGTCAGTGACACACACAAAACCCACAAAGCTGTATATCAATCAGTCCACACAAGTGTTGTGACCTGAGGCTCACAGGACCCAACCCTGAATTCCCCTGGGAACAGTGACGTGGCGTGAGCTGACAGAGTGCTTGTGGCGGTTTTACAGGACATGGCTGCTGCCAACCATGAGAATCTCCTGTACAGTAGATCAAGGACACAGCCTCGCACCCACCAGGCCAGCTGTCCCTTGCTGGGTGCCACGGAGCAGCACCACTGGCCACAGGAGGGGCAGAGGTACATCCTGGCCAAGCCCTGCCAGGATCCCCGACTCTCCGAATTTGTAAGATCCAGTGAAACAATTGCAGTTGAACTACTGTGTTCTGGGATCCTTGAGATACAGAGATGGGCAATCAGAACAGAATTTGGGACCAGATGTGGCGACTTTGATAGATAGTCCCTCTTTAGTTTTTAACCACAATACTGCAAAGTAGGTCATTCTCAATGCTTTACAGAGGTGCAAACAGATTCAGAGAGCTTAATGAGTTCAAATCAGCATTCAAAAGTCGTGAGGTCCTTGTTCAACCCCTCGCTGGCTTCTCCACTGTCCCCCACTGCCTGGTGGAAAGATCAGCAATAGCTGTTGCTGCTCAGTCACTTCCTGGGCTAGTGGACAGGCCTCTTCTGACCTTTCCTGTCCTTCCGGCTGTGTGTATGAGAGTTAGGAATCTGCGGTTTGTCCCTCTCCGCAGACCTTCCTGGAGGTTTCCTGCACCTTTGGTTACCTGGAAACTATGAGGACCATGGAGTGTGATGTGTGGGGCAAATGTTAAGCAGAAAGGACTCTGGGGAGTTTTGGGGGCGTCCTGTCCTCCACGAATTGTTCAGGCTTTGCAGGATAAGGATGGTGTCAAGAAGAGCTCCTGAGGTCTAGGGGAACAGCCACGGTGCTGACAGACCCCAAGGGAATGAGAATTGGGCATCGCCACACAATCTGGCACCAGCTCACATCCACATGGGGCTTCCCATCACCTCTGTGTCAGGGACGAGACTGGCCATGCAGCTGTCTCCCGAGGACAAGGCTGAACTATTCCAAGTGGCACAGAAGGGGAGTATCTGTTCCTGGAGGGGCACTGGGACTTGGCTTCCCCACGTCTGAGGGGACATTTGCAGCTGTGTGGTCCAGGGCACCTCTGAGTTGCCGCAGGGATGCTGATCATCCCCGCTGCCTGTGGCATAAGGCCTATGGACATGTAGTCTGTTTGTCATTTCGATTCCAGGCAGAAGGGAGGTTGGCTACACAAGACAGATGTCTGCTTTGTCCCAAGGTTGGGAGGCTCTGTGGTGAAAGCTGACAATAGTTCTTGCTGGGACACGCAGGTCTCGGGGGGTGATGCAAGGCAGTGCATGTCTTCTGCTTTCTGGCATCTGTGTTCCTGTGGCCAGCTTCCAGAAGCAGCACTCGGTTAGAGTGGAGCAGGGAGCTGCTTGCCATCTTGTCACCCTCCCTCTGCCCCATCACACTGGGGAGCAGGCATTGTGGTCAGCAGAAACACAGCCCCCCAGAGATGTCCACGTCCTCTTTCCTGGAACTTGTGAATATGCTCCCTTACACGGCAAAGGGAAATTAAAGTTGCAAATAGAATTAGGTTGTTAATCAGCTGACCTTAAGTTAGGGAGATTATCCTAGATTTTCTGGAAGGGCTCAGTATAATCACAGAGTCTCCTCACTCACATTACAGCAGGAGGGAGTCAGGGTGGTGCAGTGTCAGAGGACCCAACTGCATTGCAGCCTTTGGATGATGAGGAAGAAGCCACGAGCCAAGGAACACAGGCGGCCCCCGGAAGCTGGAAGAGGCAGAGAACAGATTCTCCTTCAGAACCCTTAGAAGGAGCACAGCCCTGTTGGAACCTTGATGTCAGCCCAGTGAGCCCCATGTCAGATGACCTCTGGAACTGTAAGATCAGAAGTTTGGGTTGTTTTAAGCAGCTCCATTTGTGATAATTTGTCACAGCGCTGATAGGAAACCCATGCAGGTATCATTTCCCACAGCAGAGATGTTGAAGGAAGCCACAGAGAAACCAGGGAAGCTGAACAATCGGCGACATTCACAAGCACAGTGACAGAGCTGCAGCTGGACGTTGTGGGTGAGCCTGAGTGGGTGCCGCACGGCCCCGGCACTTTGCTTCAGCAGCCGGCGTTATGTCATTGTGCTCTGACTCTCTGGACACCGAGGCGGCGAACGCCAGGGATGCCCACGGGAACGGGAGCTGCAGGGGCACCTGAATTGCGCGGGGTATGTCCTGACGCAGGCCTTGTGTCATTGCCCCTAGACATAGTCAGGAATAACTCACTATAAATGCAAAACGTGAGTTTTTGTGGGGAGGGATAAAATAATACTAGAATTAAACTCAGCACTTTATAAACCAGCAAGGGCTGCATCTCTGCTCAGCCTGGCTTGCTGTCCTGGGCAGCATTGAGGCAGACTGCAAACTTAGGGATATTCAGAAACTGCTGAGCCCGTGGCCATGAATATTTATGAAGTGTCAGTGCTGTCATGTTGGCTGGAGGAGCATGCTGTTCCCGGGTTTGGTGGCTCTGTCCCTGCATAATGAACTCCAGGGTGCCCCGACTTTCACTTCTCCCTCCGTCCATATGCTGAGTGGGCATGAAGACCTCCCCTGGGGGCCTCCTTTCCTGTCACTGAGTGTTCTCCAAATGCCACCAGGGGAAGGTTGTGGGGACATCTTCATCAGCTTCCCTGTTGTATAAAACAACATACTTGCGTTTCAAACACACTTCTTTGCAGTCCCAGGGGCTGCCTGTTGACATTGACCTGTCCTATACTGTGAACTTCCTCACTAGGATTTATTTAGAAAGCCACCTGCTGCCACAGAAAGCTCGAGAACTATTGATGTGAAGCTCTATGGTGGTAAAACTATGGGAAATGTATTCAGACCGTAAGTATCAACCTTACTCTATACCAGGCACTTTTCTGGTCACTGGAGTGGAGTATTACATAAAAGAGACAAATATTCCTGCCCTCAGGAACTCAGAATCTCAGCACGGTGAACACGACATGCCCAAGAATGATCACTGGGAGGACGTCTGGACGCTCCTGTGTCCTGGACTTTCTTGGGCTCCCAAGACTTGAGGTTAAATTTGTGCAATCTCTTCACGAACGTCATGGATTTTCTTGCCTCTTCCTATTATTTGATGGCCTTAGGCTGCCCTTCCTCAGGAGTTCTGGGGGTCTCCAGGGGCTGTCCCACCTGGCCCTGTGCCCCCCTCGACTGGGCACCAGGTGCTTCTTGGACTCTGTGGGCCCCCCCAGGGTGCGGTCCCCTCTGGAAGCACAGCTGAGGGCTGCTCTGGGGGTACTTGGGGATGAGAGCCCTCTTCTTTCTGGTGCCCCACAGAGCCCCACGAGCTTGTGATAAGTACCCATTTTTCTGCCTTGGCTCCAAGCCTTTTCTTCCCAGGACTTTGGCCAGGTTCCATGGGCTGCATCGGGGTCACAGAGGCTGGACTCACAGTCTGTTACCCTCCAATGACTAAGCTTTGTTCCACACGACCTTGCCTGCCCGGCTCTCTTCCCTTGGGAAAATTCTGTTCCAAGAGCCTCACCCGTCAGTCTCTCTTCATAACGGGCTTCTGCCAGGTGGTCCGGCATTTTGCTGGACAAGCCGTGTCCTGCACCCATGTCACCACTGACTAGTTTCTCTGCACGACGTGCTCCCTTCTTGCACCAGTCTTCTGCCCTTAACCTAAGGGGCAGTTCCCTGCTTCCCTGAGCACCTGCGGCATAAAGAGGACCAGCTTCCCTCCCCTTATTTGACCTCTATGCTCCCAAATCACACCAACAAGAACCATGGGCAAGTCCTGGAAGAAATCTTCCAGAAAGCATCCTTCGACCTGGGGATTACGGGGTGAGGAAGCCTTGTCTTCAGTTTGTAGATGGTCCTAGAAACATTTCTGCGCAGTAAACAGACTAATCCCAGTAGCCCAGACCCATCCGAGCTCGGCAAGGTCGTACTGAAAGCAAACACACGATGTGATGGTCAAAAGGAATTCAATATTTACCCGAGTTCTTGAAGAACAGCAGAGCCGCTCCCATCGCAGTCCCTGACATTTCCTGAGCTCTCTGCACTTGCCCCCCAGTGTTCTCAGCCCCTGGCCTCCCCTCCCCGAGCCTTCCCAGTCTCCCCCCGCACCTTCCCCCACCTCGGGTTGGAGAGCAGAGGGAGGATGGAAGGTTGGAAACGTCCTCGTGGGCGCGTTTTGTCCCAGCACACCCCTTTTGTAAAGGTCTTGCTGATGGAGCCAGTCCAGACCACAGGTTCCCGACTCTGCTTCCCTTCCCCCGAACACTGAGATGCTGGGTCTGGTGGGAGAGCTGGTTCCCTCCGTCGGGCCTGGCCCTCCTTGCTCAGGGATGCTTCCGTGGTTTGGAGGCGAGCTGGCAGGAGCAGGCCAGCGGTTGTCGCTACTGTGTTCAGTCCATGAGGTGCCATCAACATTTTTATTACACTCAAAACGGTGTATTTCACATCACGACCTAGGCTTCTGGCTTGTCTCGGCCACACAGGCCATTTGGTGACTCTGCGTCCCCCGGGAGCAGTCAGCCGAGAAAGTCCTCAGACCAGTGCTGTCCCCTCCGTTCACACCGCCTGCTCGGCCCACCCACTCCCCTTCCTGCACCGGTCGCTAGAGGAGGCATCCAAGTTTCCAAGCCCTGCCTGTGTGGTGACGGCTTTGGAATAAGTCGAGTCATTTATAGGGCTCCCATATTTCCTCTGGGCTACACAGATATTGACTCAAGTAAGAACTGTGCAGCCAGGCATTAAGAAAGGGAGGACTGCGTGGGAAAAGGAGGACGGGCGAGGGTCTCAGGGGTCCACCCTCGCATCCAAGCCAGAGAGGGACCCCGACATCAGAGTTTTCTCAGGGCTCAAGTGGGTGGGGGTGGAGGAGACGTGCCGGCCCTCTCGGACCAGGTTCTAGCTGCCTGGGACCCCATTTCTCATGCTTGGCTTGAGTTGTGGGTCCTTGCCGAGTCTCAGTCACCATCAGACAGCCCCTGCTCCTCCCGCCCGGCCGTGGCCTTCTCTGGGTGCTCAGCTCAGCTGTCCACAGGGCCCTGCCTGGGACTGGTAACTGAGAAGCAAGAAGGCAAGTCCTCCTGTGGGGTATTTTCTCCTTAGGTTCAAGTGAAAGTAGATACTTAATTACTTCTGGCTTAATTATTCTTTCTTTGTTTTTTTTTCTAAATATATGTATTTCATTATTCTTCATTACATTATTTCCCCCCCCCCCCTCCGTGGTAAGACAGAATTGATTTACAGAAAAGAATACAGAAAACACCAATGCTCCTGGTACAGGGAAAGATTTCAAGTGGGGAGAGAGAAGCTCTCTCCGTTCCTCTCCCGGTCTTTCCCTGTCTCCTCCTCTAGGCCTCTAGCCTCAGGGGATGTAGGTGTATGGGTTCCTTGGCCAGGAAATGAATGAATACAGTCCCTTCTGCAGGGGCAAGATTGAATGAGTGTATCAATGAATGGACACAGTCCATCCATGGAATTCAGGCCTAGGAAATTCACAAGAAACTGACCTAGGCATAGGAAATGGGGGTTCCACGCAATGTAGAATTTTAATCAACCCATTTTAACCCTAGGCTTTTTAAATTTTTTACTACTTTAAACAACATTTCATTGACTGATGCTAAATCATATAATTTAATATTACTCTTTAAAATGATTATATTCTTATTTGCTTTTGTGTATATTCCAAGGAAGACAGTCCCTTAATTTGTCTCAACATAATTGCAATTCTTGCCAAGCAGGTTGAAAAAAACTCCTTTGTAGTTCAAAATTGATGCTAATTAGTGAGCAGAGCTTTGCTGTAAAATGTATAAGAACTTTAGACTACAAGAAATTTAAAAACAACTCATCTTTATTTCTATCACTGTTGTTAATTGGCAAGAAGAACATTTCCCTTGCTCTAGTTTTCAATTGATTATAGGTCCCTTGATCTAGTTTTCTATTGATTATAGGCCATGTGGAAAAGGTGCCAGTTCCTTCTAATAAGGGCACTAATCCCACAGTGAGGGCCCCACTGTCATGATATCATCTAAACCTAATTACTTTCTAAAAGCCCCATCTCCAAATACCATCGCATTGGGAATTTGGGCTTCAATATATGTTGGGGGGGTGGGAGGGGAGAGGGCATAATCCAGTCCATAGCAGGCAGGAAAGGCAAATTCTAGTCTTAATAACATAGCACATTTTTTGTTCTATGAGTACACCATGAGAAGTATTTTTAATGCAAGTTTTATTTCTGTGGCTTGCTATTCATCAAGTTAGCAATGATTCAGAAGGCAGTCTCGAAATCCATGAAAAGGGCAGTAATAACTATCATCATATTTATTGCCTCTCATCTAGTTTATAATTAAAATATATTGAAGCGTCTGATTTTATCCTTTTCTCTAGTCACTCAAAGACTAAACAGATATTTACTAAGTTCTTCCTGGGTGCTAGGCGCTGTGTCCATGTTTTTTATGAATGAATGTTTATTTTAAAAAATAGAGTGTGTGGAGGGGTACCAGGCCTGGAGAGTGGGATTTTTCTGTCTACCACATTTCTAAGGCCTGCCCCCCATCCGTGGCCCATCTGAGGATAAGACTGTGTAGAGAGTCATTTTAGAACAATACAAGGGAGACATTTTCAGTTGCCAAATGAAGGCAGTGCCAGCCATGTGCAGACAGATTCAAGAGCTCTTTTGGAGATAAAATTGGCAGGATTAGGACAGGGAGAGTAGGGGAGAGAGGGGACTTTTTGGTTGATTTTCGGGGTTCTGGCTGAGACGATGAGGATGTTACTCATTGGGTTGCTCTCTAGAGGACAAGAAAAATTCAGGGAGAATTGGGGAGAATATGCTGACTTTGCAAACACTCTCTGATGTTTGTGTCCACATGTGCAAAGTTAAATGGAGAGTTATCTAAGACTGCAAGTAAAATAAATCCTTTTATTGGAATGGGACGGGGAGAGAGAATGGATACTTGCTGTACTTTTTCCTGCTTGCTTTGGGATAGCACTGATAAGGCATCAGACCTGTCTCAACTTCCAACTAATTCTTTTAGAAGTGCTGGAACTAATTGTATTCCTAACACAGAGACCAGAATTCACACAGAAAGGAACCATTAATTTTCTATTGCTGTTGTAATGACACATTATTGCCTAAGACAATGCACATTTATTACCTTACAGGTCTAAAAGTCAGAAATCCTAAAATCTGGATGTTGGCAGGGCCACATTCTCTTAGGAGGCTTAAGAGTCTCTCTCTTAAGATTCTCTCTTGGCTCAGCGCCTGTGGCTCAATGGGCTAAGGTGCCAGCCACGTACCACCTGAGCTGGCTGGCGGGTTCGAATCCAGCCCGGGCTTGCCAAACAACAATGACGGGTGCAACCAAAAAATGGCCGGGCGTTGTGGCGGGTGCCTGTAGTCCCAGCTACTTGGGAGGTGGAGGCTGGAGACTCACTTGAGCCCAGGAATTGGAGGTTGCTGTGAGCTGTGATGCCCCGGCACTCTATCCAGGGTGAGAGCTTGAGGCTCTGTCTCAAAAAAAAAAAAAAGATTCTCTCTTAAGCCTTCTAAGAGAATGTGGCCCTGCCAATATCCAGATTTTAGGATTTCTGACTTTTAGAACTGTAAGATAATAAATGTGTTTATTGTTTTCTATCTTCTTATCTTTTCCAGGTTTCGGAGCAGTGTTTTTCAACTTTTTTTTTTTTTTTTATCTCCTGGCACACTTGAACCAATAGTTAAACTTCCACGGCATACTTAAAATATGTCAATCAAAAAAAAAAAAAAGAGAGTAAAAACAAATATACTTACTGTGCTTTGAACTTCTTTTGAAAATAATTTAATTAATTATCTTTAAAATTTTTTGCAGCACATCTAAGATCCTCTCTGTACACCAGGAGGCCCTGGCACACCAGTTCAAAATTACTGCTCTAGAGGCTGCTTACGTTCCTTGACCCGTGGCCCCTTCTTCCATCCTCAAGGCCAGCAGTGCACCACCTTCCATCCTCTTTTACTGGCCTCTGTTTTTTTTTTTTTTAAGACAGAGCCTCAAGCTGTCGCCCTGGGTAGAGTACTGTGGCATCACAGCTCACAGCAACCTCCAACTCCTGGGCTCAAGCGATTCTCCTGCCTCCGCCTCCTAAGTAGCTGGGACTACAGGCGCCCACCACAACGCCCAGTCATTTTTTGGTTGCAGCCGTCGTTGTTGTTTGGTGGGCCCCGGCTGGATTCGAACCCGCCAGCTCAGGTGTACGTGGCTGGTGCCTTAGCCTGTTCAGCCACAGGCGCCGAACCATGGCCTATGCTTTTGTTGTTAAATCTTGTCACTCTGATCCTCTTACCTCCCCATTAACAAATTACATCTGCAAAGTCCCTGTGGCTGTATAAAGTAACATATTCAGGTTCTCTGGATCAGGATGTGGACGTTTTGGGGAGGCCATCATTTTCCCCCCATGAAGGTACATCTTGTCTTCTCTCCTGGGGGGCTCAGTCCCAGAAGAATTAAAACAAGGGGTTGCTCTTCCTCCTACCTTTCGTGTCTCTCTTTCCAAATCCTGAAAGGTTTGGGTCGAATTTCCAACGGTGAGTTGATATCTACAAAAGCTTTTGATAAATTAGAAGCCGGGGGCTTATTTTAATGAGATGTGTCAACTATTAAGAAATGCTCCATTGTTATTTATTGTTATGCTATGTTGGGAGGGGTCGGATGGGACATTGAAATGATGCAAATAAACTTTCAGCATGTATATATAAAGCAGAATAATCGCTGAAATAGGGAAAATTAGGCTAATCAACATAAATTCCTCCCTCTGCAGTGGTTCTCAACCTTCCTAATGCCGCGACCCTTTAATACAGTTCCTCATGTTGTGGTGACCCACAACCATAAAATTATTTTCATTGCTACTTCATGAATCTTGAAGAAAATAATTTTATGGTTGGGGGTCACCACAACATGAGGAACTGTATTAAAGGGTCGCGGCATTAGGAAGGTTGAGAGCTGCTGCTCTAGGGGGTCTTGTAGACTCAAGTAGTTCCCACTCTTGGCAGGATATGTAGTGACCCCCTTCCTGACTTCCCAGCCTGAATTAGAAGTGCCTCCTCTGGTTTCCCCTGCTATCTAGAACAGAGGTTTATTTTAGAGCATTTATCATATTGTAATTCTTTGCTTACTTCTCTGTCCCACTAGATTTTATTTTTTTTTAATTTAATTTTTTTTTTTTTTTGAGACAGAGCCTTAAGCTATCACCCTGGGTAGAGTACTGTGGCATCGCAGCTCACAGCAACCTCCAATTCCTGGGCTCAAGCGAGTCTCCTGCCTCTGCCTCCCAAGTAGCTGGGACTACAGGCACCCGCCACAACGCCAAGCCATTTTTTGGTTGCAGCTGTCATTGTTGATTGGCGGGCCCTGGCTGGATTCAAACCCGTCAGCTGAGGTGTACGTGGCTGGTGCCTTAGCCCGTTGAGCCACAGGCACCAAGCCCCACTAGATTTTATTATAACAGAGATCATATCTTATTCCCAATGCATCCCTAGCGCCTAGCATCTTACCTATCGGTAATTATATATGGAATGAATGAATAAAAGTAATTGTTTCTATTATAGTTTCAAAATCTTGAGTTTCCCTTAATGTTTTTATTTTACATTTATTATTGACTTGCAGAGATGCTCTAATGGTAAATGAGATAATTTCTCTATATTGCTTAAGATCTTTGGAGAAATGCCTTATTAGATGAATGCTCATATGCAGATTATCAAATGAAACTGGGAGCTGAAAGGTACTATTTTCCTTGCATTCCACCTACCAAAGTTGTAGGTTGGGAAAACTTGCCTCCATGGTAAATTTAGGCCAGCTGGAAACATTGTGTTCCATATTATACAATGTCTGACAAATAGAAGGTACACAGTAAAGCTTTATCAATGAGATGATGAAATAATAATAAGAGCTCTATATTTTATTGGCCACTCTACCTCTAATAGCACAACATTTAGAAAAGTAATAAAACAAATATATACTGAACTTGCATGTAAATTCATTAGTTCCTTGTTACTGATGAAGTGGAAAGTGTTTTTCTTCAAGTCTCATCATTAGTGTATTAGTGGGTTTTTGCTGCAGTAACAAACACCCCTTACACCAAATATCTCTCAAACAACAATGATTTTTCTTTTTTCTTTTCTTTTTCTTTGAGACAAGTTCTCACTCTGTCCTCCAGGCTAGGGTATAGTAGCATCAGTATGCCTCACCACAACCTCAAATTCCTGGGCTCAAATGATCCTCCTGCCTCAGCCTCCTGAGTAGCTGGGCCTACAGGTGTGCACCACCATACCTGGCTAATTTTTCTGTTTTTTGCAGAGATGGGTACTTATTCTTGCTCAGGCTGGTCTCAAACTCTTGGCCTCAAGTGATCCTTCCTGCCAGGGCCTCCTAGAGTGCTAGGATTACAGTAATTATTACTTACTCCTACCATGTGAGGGTCATGGGCTTGCTGTGGTTCTGTTGGGCCAGTGTGGGTTATTGAACTTAATTAAGTTCTACTTTCTAGACAGGTCTTCTCATTCTTGGATAAAAGTCAAAGCAACAGTCACTCTCTGGGGTATGCTTTTCTCAAGGCTAAGGGCCAAATCTCAAAGAGTTGGGAGTACAGGACAAACTATCCCTGTGTAGGGATATAGTGTATTTAAAAGTTTCTGCTCTGATACAATGTATGTCATGTCCACTCATATTCCATTGGCCACAAGAAAACTTATAAGGTCAAGCTCAGGGTCACTGCAGTGGGAAAACAGAGTCTGCCTAGCAGAATTGTGCTAGGGTTGGGGTGGGGTGAGAAAAGAAACAACTGTGAACAAATAATATAATCCACCACCATCTGCAGCCAAAGTAATGTTTTGTCAAAGCCATTATTTGCCTTTTTTGTAATATTAATTTCTCTTTAAAACCTTTGGAGTTCAATTTGTGTAGCCTGAGTAATTAAGGTCTTTGATAGATTCTGTATAATTAGGCCACGTGAAGAAAAGTAAACAGATTTGGAAATACAATTTAACTTTATAAATATATAGATGTTTTTATGAGGGTGAAAATGGTCAGTGTTTTTTTTTTTTTTTTTTTTAAATATCTGTACATGTCCCTGCCAGCAGAAAGGGATTTAAATGAGAGATATTGGGATATAGTTACCATAAGGAATGATTTCTTGACCAGTCAAGTGAAAAAGACCTGGAAAGATAAAAAGTTCTCCTAGTAGACAATTAAATCATTTGTCTGCTTGAAGGAGGAAGGCTGGGCAGATGACAGGTTTCTGCCAACTCTCTGTTTATAGTACTTTGAATCTGGAAATAAAAAAGTCCTTTTGGGACAGATGGTATTAAAATTCTTTAAACATCAGTAAAATGGCAAGAAGAAACTTAGACACTGATTTGATGCAGAGAATGAAAACAGGAGAGGAAAAAATGCAACTCAGAATTCATTGCTTCTTGAGAAAGTAACAGGTCACATCAAATCTGGTTTTAATATGTTTGTTTTTATTCATACTTTCAGCAAACATTTAATTAGTACCTACTTTCTGTCAGGCATTGCGATAGGTTCTGGTTTGGTAAGAATTGTACAAATTACAGTTAAAAGATCCAATATAACCAGCTATACTTGCCACATATCACCCCCATTCTTCCTTAGAATTTTATGCTTACAATTAAAAAAGAATTAAGTTATTCAAACTACAGTTTGTGACTTAGCCTAAATGTTGAAAAAATTACTGCCTTTCGGGTGATCATAGAAATACACTAGGCTACCCTTGAACATCTAATGAACTCTTAAGTGTTTTTAAAAGGCAACTGATTTCTCTGACAGCAAATTCTCCTGTTATTGCTTTTGAGGTGGGTTTGCGAGCACAGCTAGCAGTGGTTTAGAAGCTGTTGCATTCGGGGACTACTTTTTAAGACGCTACCGCTTCTGTAAAGTCAAATAGCACAGCATTTTGTATGAATATGTTAATCAGCGCAGCTTGCCCCAGAGGCTCAGACATCAATAGTTCTCTTTTTTCACGAAATCCTGCAGCTATGATTTTTCTTTCTGAAATGACAGACATATTTGCCAGAGGAGTAGCAGTTGCTATGTAGCGTTATTGAGCCCCGAGTGCCAGCAGCTGAATGTGTTTATTTCTTTGTCACACCCAATTTATAACAATCCAGTTCTTACCGTGGGCCAGGCAGACCGAAGCTGTGCAGGACTGCTGACTCATTTAATCCTCTCCGTAGGAGGGTAGGAGCTTTTTTGTAGCTTCACCCCCATTTTGTAGATTAACAAATGAGGCACAGAATCGCTAAGAATTTGCACAAGGTCACATGACTAGTAAATGGCAGAGTCGGGCTTTGAACCCGGGCAGTGCAGCTCCGTTTTGCTGCCTTCTCATAAGGTGAGTGCACTAACCTGACATCCCGTTAAAAACGTGAAAACCTGATCCCGGTTCTGTTTGGTCTGATTCTGCTCTGAGCCTTCAGCAAGACTTTCTGGCTCTTCTGGTTGGGACCCTGAGTTTGTATAAACCATTGCTTCTCTTCGGGCAGGTGAAGAAGTTTCCACAGATCTTGTGGTGCTTAATTGCAAAACCACACAGGATGACACACACATTTAAGACAAAGTCAAGGGAGGCCGTTTATTCATCATCAAGAGAGGCTTGATTCGGGCCTAAAAAACGACCGGCCGTTCTGCAGGGTCAGGTGTAAAAAGTGCAGGCGCCGGGAGCCGGGAGAGGAGGCTCTTCCCGTCAGGGTCCCCGGGGACGCGTCCTCTCGAAAGGGGCCCCGGGGAGCGGGCACGGCACAGCCCTCGGCGCCGTGGGGACTCGAGTCTCCGGGTTCCCCGCGGATCGCCCCGCTCCCCGGGACCCAGAGCGTCTCCGCCCTGGGCTGGGCGCTGCGAGGGGCGTGGGTGCGCCGCTGTCCCCGACCCCCCGGGCTGCGGGAGAAGAGTGAGCAGGACGAGCATGGCGCGCGCGGGTCGTCGCCCCCTCGCCTCCCCCGCCCGGCTCCCTGAAGGCCACCGCCCACGCGAGGCTCGCTCCCGGGTCGCACGGGCCGCCCGCCGCGCCCGCCGGTCCCCGCGCTCCCCTCCCCTCCCCCTCCCCCGGGCGCCCGACGTGCTCGCTCCCCGCACTCGGTCGGGGCGCGCCGGTGGGTTTGGCCTGCGCGGCGGCGGCGGCGAGGGGCGGGCGCGAGTGTCGGAGTGAGTCACCGTACCTGGAGAGCGGCGGCGCGGAGCCGGAGCCGGAGCCGGAGCCCAGCCCGAGCGCCGCCGGAGAGCCCGGGAGCGCGGCCGCCCCCGGCGCCAGGCCCCGCCGCGCCCCCGCCGCCCCGGCCCGGGCCCGGAGCCGACTCCAGCGCGGCCGCCCGGCCGCCCGCAGCCCTCCTGCCTGCCCGGACGCGGTGCGGGGCTCGCCGGGGGATGTCACAGCGGCTCCTCGGAGCCCCCAGCCGCCGCCCCCGGGAACCGCCACAATGAACCCCCAGTGCGCCCGCTGCGGAAAAGTCGTGTATCCCACCGAGAAAGTCAACTGTCTGGACAAGGTGAGCGGGGGCGCCGGGCTGCACCTGCTCCGAGAAGTTTCGGCACCCGGGCTGGACGGAGAGGAGGGGGTCTGGACACAGGGGAGGGCGCGCGAGCGAAGACGCCCGCAGTCGGGTCAGAGACCTCGTTAGGCGACCGCGGTGTTGGAACCGGCAACGGCTTTTGTCGGGGTGCGGGGCTGCGCGGCTTCGGCGGAGCCGCTACGGAGGGCGCGCGGCGGAGCGGCCACGGGGCTCCGGGGACCAGGCTGGGCACCGGGGGGCACTTGCACGAGCCGCGCCCACTCCCACCTCCGTTCGCGTCCCGCACCCACAGTCCCCAGATCCGCCCGGCGCCTCCGGTGACCGAGAGGAGAGGCAAATAGTAATTAATATGTCATGGGGCGGCCGCTGC
The DNA here is from genome assembly GCA_963574655.1 of Perodicticus potto. NCBI lineage: Eukaryota > Metazoa > Chordata > Mammalia > Primates > Lorisidae > Perodicticus > Perodicticus potto. The sequence goes on along the minus strand of CAUYRH010067623.1, from coordinate 6,622 downwards.
CGCATTGCTAAGAATAATCCCCGCTGGAGCGCCCGGGCTCAGCGCAGCGGGCCGGACCCACGGGTGCCTAATCCATCCTGTCCCTCCGGCCAGACCTGCCTTGTCCTGGCGTGGATGGAGACGGACAGCCTGGGAGAGAAATCCGGGCTCGATCCAGGTCCCAGGCGACTGACAATTGAAACCAGCTGGTGGCCTCCGGGTGAAATTAGCGTTTGACGACTCAAATGCTCCATTAGAGCGAGTTGTCATCCTGACCGTCATCCCGAACGGAGCCCGCGTCCCTGCAGTTGAGGGGAAACTGGACAGGGATGGGGGGCCAGCCTTCCTGCAGACCTCCGACCCCCGCAGGTTGCCTGACTTATGGGGGACCCATCCGTTTCCCGAGATCCTATAAACAAACGCGTAGGAGCTTTGAACTGGACACCCCTTGCTTTACGAAGCTCCACCATGGGCCCCCTTTCTCACTTAGCTGAGCTCAGAATTCCTTCCTGTCTGCTCACAGAAGTGCTAAATGGACAGAGTCTTGGTAGTTCCTCTATAGTGAGTGTTTGTCACGGTGAGAATTAATTTAAAACTCAATTTTAATAGCTGCCTGCTTTATTTGGTTAACTGGAAGTAGGTAAACACATTGACCATTTCCTACAATCATTTGGTTGTAGTGTTTTCAAACACTTGGGCTGAGAGGAACTGAAAAGATTTCCTTTTGTACCTGTCTTGGCAAGGACTGACATTGTGGTGAAATTTTAAATATTTTATTTTATTTTTTTCAGTATTGGCATAAAGGATGTTTCCATTGTGAGGTCTGCAAGATGGCTCTCAACATGAGCAACTACAAAGGTTATGAAAAGAAGCCCTATTGTAATGCGTGAGTATTTGCCAGGTGTGGCTCTCCGCCCGGAGCATGAGAGCCAGAGGATCTGCCTGTTCTCAAGAATTGACTCACTGTGTCACCCAGGTGTGCCGGTGGCCGATTACCTGTTTATGCCACAGACTCTGAGGCCATGTACTTTGTGTAAGGTCACTGTCTTCATGTCTAACGTGTAGGGTAATTAGTGTGTGTCTTCAGCCGGGTTAGTTTTTGAGGTTCATGGTGTTGCAGAGTTAGGGACATTTTTTAGCAGCTGCAGAAGGTACCCACTGAGAATGTGTGGGCTCTAAAGTGCATGTCAGGTAGATTTCCATTTTAAATCCTATGTCAATTTCCATTTTAATCCTAGGCTGTTGCTATCCTGCAATGTTACATCTGAAGCTAGTTGCTAGGGAAAGGAGTCTCGCTCACTTGGTCTTAGCTGTGACCACTGCAGAGGTCCTGGGGCCTAAACAGGGAACTAAAGAGTTGAGACTCGGGGTGTTCTCGGCTGGTTAGTGGCGGGTCTGTTGGAGTAGACCTTCTGCAGTAGTCTGGGTCCTTCTGGCTGGTTAGTACTATAGTAGGTGGGGATTAAAGAAGGTAAGCTTTCTTTGGAAGGCTTTATTGTAGGCAGGCTTCCTGCCTATAATACCGATTAGCTGGCATGTACATAGTGCTTATCATGTGCCAAGCCTTGTTCTGAGTACTTTACCCATACTGACTCCTTCACTTTTTATAATGACCCTGCCACTTAGGGGCACTAATATTACCCTCATTTGATAAATAAAGATATGGAGGCATTGATCCCCAGCTACAGGTGGTTCAACATTGGGCCAGCTCTTCCAGCTGTCTGCCTTGCTGCCCTGGGGTCTGTGTTTCTCTTCTCCTGTAAGCATCCTCCCACCCTAGACTGCTTGACCTTGGGAGCTCTCTGCCCTGGATTTGAGCTGCCTTCTGTCCAGCTTCCCTAGTGGGGCTGGCCTGGTCCAGGGGCAACAAAAGGACCTCTGAACTCTTCTGGCCTTTTGCTTGGAATATTGCTAGAAATTCACCCACCTCTAAGTTTTTGAAGTAGGTTCATTCAGTTGTCCTGGCGATGGCTGGCCAGGGGTTAATTCATGCCTCACCACATCCTGGGAGTATATTATCATAGACAGTAAATTTTTGGTACACAAATGTCAGTATACACGTACCTCTCTGGTCACGAAATTAATTTGTTGAAGATGTTTTAAAACTTGTGTTTCCTTCAGGTCCTAGCTTAGTGATCAGAAACTTTTCAAGAAATCAGAAAATAAGGGCACTGAACAGGCTTCCATGGATAAGTGAAGTCTACAGATAGTTCCCTAGACTTAACTGATGTTTCAACTTTCCTAGGACCATGCCTCTTATTGGGACAATGTGAAGCAAAAGTGAGGTTTCAGTGCCATGGTTTCCTGCTTCCCTTCCAGAAAGCTATAAAAGACTGTTTAAGATCAAAGGCATATAGCCCTAAGGAGAAGGAAGGGCCCCCTACAACCCATAAACGGGGTAATTGTTCTTTGGTTAGAGGAAAGTGAACCATTCTTCCTGTTTCAGTAGGCAGGATTTATGAGCCACATCAGAATTCCGGATTCTTTACCACTGCAGGGCCTGGAGTTTAATGCCTTTTGGGTGCTCCTATAGATCTGGAGGGTTTGGGAGGGAAAGAGAGAAGAGAGGGAAAGAAAAGAAGGAGACGATGACAGTTGTAACAATAACAGACAGGTAAAGAATTGAAGGAGGGAGAGAGAAATAAAACATACAAGGATAGAAAAAGGTGTAACTTGCAGTGACTTTGTTGGTTATGTTGGACCACTTGACAAATTTGTGTCAACTGCTTAGTTTAAGTTCAATCTAATTAAAAAAGAATATGAAATTCTGCAGCGAGTCATGAGTGAGTCAAGAAGAGCTGGTTTGTACTCTGACTTACAAGTGAAGTCGTGCCTAGATACGTTGAGTGAATCTCTGTAAGGTGATCACCCAAGGGACTGTAGCCAACTGACCAACATAGAGAAATGGTTAACGTAAGGAACTTCCATTGAGTACATGTGATGGACAGCTGGTCTATGAAAATTAGGTCAACTTGAAGGAGGGAGGTAGCCAACTACGGTGGTTCTACTGTATTTATAAATAGGAAATAGCTGCTGCCTTGTTTTGTAGGTATGAGTCTTATTTTCAATACTCTTGGTACATCTATGTTGAATATTTACAGATTTTTCTCTAAAATCTCCTATGTGTAGTAGGACTCCAGTACTTCATTATTAGCTTTAAATTGAATTTTGGGGGTGGCCCCTCAGGCTTTTTGCTTAATATTGAACCTGGTGTTCAACTTAATGGAACAGATAAATAGGAGAAGATAGGAATTCACCCTTCATAGGTGAATGAGTAGAGAGAGCCGATGCTTTAAACTTGTTTAATTTAGCTCAAAGTTGCTATCATAGCTTGATATGCTACCTCCAGAAAATGGGGTCTGGTAAAGTTGCAGGTTCTGTCAGCTGTGAGGGTTCCATACTCGAAGGACCCTGTCGTTGCCATGTAAACCGCTGGTCAGCGTGGATGGCCCTCTGGGCATCCTGATGGGTCTGCTGTAATTCAGGGCATATGTGTCAATCAGCTGTTCCCTGTAGTTGTGCCTAGAGGGCCGCCATAATTTCTCTGGGTCAATGGTGGAAAATTGATTCTCTAATGTATTCTGCTACCAGAAAATGAAACCCTCACTGTCCTTGTAAAGCAATATTTCATCTGTACCTAGCTTGGTTCAGGAGGCAATATACAAATAAACTTAAGGGAAAACAACTATTCATCTTCCCCTGTCACTTTTTATTGTGAACATTTCATACATACAAGATGTCTGAAAGAGTAATACAACCAGCATCTCTATTCCCTCCACTGAAATTCCCCTATTATACATATGCAGCAAATATGGCAAATGTCATCTAATTATATGTCCAAGTATTTTAAGTATTGCTGGGTCATTTGTCAGTTTTATACATCATGACATTTTCTCTCTAAAAACTATGTGCTAAGAAGGCCATTTTCTTAAAGAATCATAAAGCCATCATAATTTTTAATTTGATTTTTAAGAAAAGTAACAGAAATCTCATGATAGCATCTAATATCCTGTCTGTGTTTGTATCTCCCCTGCTGTCCTGAGAATGTCATTTTTATTTTATTTTGGAGACAGAGTCTCAAGCTGTCACCCTAGGTAAAGTGCCGTGGCATCACAGCTTACAGCAACCTCAAACTCTTGAGCTTAAGCGATTCTCTTGCCTCACCCTCCCAAGTAGTTGGCGCTACAGGTGCCCACCACAATGCCCAGCTATATTTTGTTGTTGTTTAGCAGGCCTGGGCTTGGTTCGAACCCACCACCCTTGGTGTATGTGGCCGGTGCCCTGCCGACTGAGCTATGGTTACCCCTGAGAATGTCATTTTTAAAACCAGGATCTAATCAAAGTTCATACTTTACATTTAGCTATTATGAAAATGACAACTTTTCTTGGTTATTAGAGATTCGATATCAGTTATTCAATTTCTACTATCATTTTTATTGATTTGTGTAACTTGTCAGAGTTTTCAGGGAGAGGACTTAAGTAGCATTGCCTGTGAAAATAACATGCACAATTAACTAAAGAGCCTGTAGAAGAAATGTTAAGAATATGCTTAAAAATTTGAAAGCATGAACAGAAACATTTAGAATTATTTTAAGAAAACAGCTTATTTTAATTGATACCTGAGGGCATTTTTTAATGGCATGAAGGAAGGAGTATTTTTCTTCAGCTTAAACATGTTGCTTGTTTGTATTCTCCTGTGTTTAGAGAAGAAAGAAGCATTCTGTTTGATTTCATGCAAAGGAGAAGATGTATAAAATATAATTTACATGATATTTAAATTTTGATCTTTTGATAGAACGATCAAAGTATAGTACACGCTAGATGTAAGATTGGGCACAATACACATTTAGCTGCTAACGCAACAGTGCACACTATTAAAATATTTAGAAACAAACTGGTCTACTTGAGTACGTGCCATGTTTTCACGAGCCTTTATGTTTCATAAGCCGGCAATGGATTCTTTAGCACATTCAGGATTTGTTTTTTTTTTTTTTCATCATACAACTTGCAAAGAAAAGAGAACGAGGCAGAATTCTCACGGCTAGGAGGTGCTGAGAAAATAACACTAGATGATTATACAAAAAACATAGCTCATATTTCTAGGTGAATTTATACGCCAAGTTAAACCATAAACGTTTTGCTGCCCAAAGAAGCTACACAAAGAATATAACCCCCGAGGCCATCTGTCAAATAAATTATTTGTAATTTATTGTGTGTAAAATTCAAAATTGTGTTTAATATGTGTTTGTAAAATATACATCAGTTCTCAAAATCTTCTGAGCGCTCTTGCCACTTTGAAGTAGCATTGCCAATGACTGTCCAGTTAATATGCTGTCACCAAACGTCACATCCTGTCAGTTCTGGGGTAGGGACCAAATCATGATGCCATAGTTTAACATGACTTGGCCCATAGTTTCCCCAGATCACTTCTGCAGAAAATTGTTTGGGCTGTACATTTGTCCTGATCTGGCCCCATTTAATATATCCTGTATCTTCGTCAAATGTGTCATTAATTATGGGGCCAAAAGAACACAAATACCTGGGCGAAGTTGTTTAGTTGTCCTTCCATAAAAGGGTCCCTCCCAAGGATTGTCACTCGATTCAGAAAGCTTTAAAAGATAGAACAGCAGGAGGTGTGAGTTGTATTTACTTTCATTCCGCCTGTGCTAGCATTCCCCCTCGTGAATATTTATCGACTGTCTGCCTCCTGGGACATGCTAAACTGGGTGCTGCTTGTGACAAACTACTCAGAACAACGGTTGGCACAGTTCCACCAGCCTGTCTTGAGGGGGATTGTTTAGGCCACCAGTCCGCTGACTCTCCCTTACCACTTCTCTGTTAGTTACTGGTTTTTAAAATTTTTTTTTTGAGACTTTGATACCCTTGGTAGAACGCCATGGTGTCTTAGCTCACGGCAGCCTCAAACTCTTGGGCTCAACTGATTCCCTTGCCTCGGCCTCCCAAGTAGGTGGGATTATAGGTGCTTACCACAACACCCAGCTATTTTTAGAGCTGGGGTCTTGCTCATGCTCAGGCTGGTCTCCAACTCCTAAGCTCAGGCAGTCATCCGCCTCGGCCACCCGGAGTGCTCGGGTTACAGGTGTGAGCCACCGGGTGCGGCCTTGCTGGTTACTTCTTGTAAGTGGTGCCTTTACTGAGGGTAATCACAGGACAGGGAAGGAAATTAAATTTCAGCCTGAGAGTTTTCCCTTATCTCTGTTTTGGCGTCTAAAATTTGGATCTGTAACACTCAAAGGGCTAGAGTTATTTCAAGAGGATTTGTGAAATTCCTACTAGCAAGGTAGCTTTGATTACTTAAGTACCCGTCCTAAGCACAGCATGTTGTAATTGGAATTTCGGAGCCGGATAGAACTGAATTTGAATCCTGGCTTCATCCTCTCCTTCAGTCCCACTGAAGGCTCAGTGCTGTGTGAGGATTAATGAGACAGGGCGTGTGGCAGGACTTCAGGAAACTGTGGGGCTCTCATTTCCTCGCTGGCACTTTTTTTTTTTTTTTGAGACAGAGCCTCAAGCTATCACCCTGGATAGAGTGCCGTGGCATCACAGCTCACAGCAACCTCCAATTCCTGGGCTCAAGCGACTCTTTTGCCTCTGCCTCCCAAGTAGCTGGGACAACAGTCGC